>JAJPUD010004884.1:0-52123 GCA_023553655.1 Myrmecobius fasciatus
CTACAAAAATATCGATTGCCCAGGTTAACAGAAGAGGAAATAAATTATTTAAATAGCCCCATATAAGAAAAAGAAATAGAACAAGCTATTAACCAACTCCCTAAGAAAAAATCTCCAGGGCCAGATGGATTTACATGTGAATTCTACCAAACATTCAAAGAACAATTAATTCCAATACTATATAAACTATTTGAAATAAGAGGGAAAGAAGGTGTACTATGAAATTCCTTCTATGATACAGATAGGGTGCTGATAGCTAAACCAGGTAGGGTGAAAACTGAGAAAGAAAACTATAGACCAATTTCCCTAATAAATATTGATGCAAAAATCTTAAATAAGATATTAGCAATGAGATTCCAGAAAGTCATCCCCAGGATAATACACTATAATCAAGTAGGATTTACACCAGGAATGCAGGGCTGGTTCAATATTAGGAAAACTATCAGCATAATTAATTATATTAATAACCAAATTAACAAAAACCATATGATTATCTCAATAGATGCAGAAAAAGCCTTTGATAAAATCCAACACCCTTTCCTATTAAAAACACTAGAGAGTATAGGAATAAATCAGCTTTTCCTTAAAATGATCAGTAGCATCTATTTAAAACCATCAGCAAGCATCGTATATAATGAAAACAAACTAGAACTATTCCCAATAAGATCAGGAGTGAAACAAGGCTACCCACTGTCACAATTGCTAATTAATATTGTATTAGAAATGTTAGTTTGGCAGTAAGAGAAGAAAAAGAGATAAAAAGAATTAGAGTAAGTAATGAGGAAACCAAATTATCACTCTTTGCAGAAGACATGATGGTATACTTAGAGAACCCTAGAGACTCAAGTAAAAAACTACTAGAAAGAATTCACAACTTTAGCAAAGTTGCAGGATTCAAAATAAGTCCACATAAATCATCAGCATTTTTATATATTACCAAAAAAGTTCAGCAAGAGATACAAAAAGAAATTCGATTCAAAATAACTGTTGATAGTATAAAATATTTGGGAATATATCTGCCAAGGAAAAGTCAGAAACTATAAACTAAACTACAAAACACTTGCCACACAAATAAAATCAGATCTAGTCAATTGGAAAAACATTAAGTGCTCGTGGGTAGGCCAAGCGAATATAATAAAAATGACAATACTACCCAAACTAATTTACTTATTTAATGCCATACCAATCAAACTCCCAAGTAATTATTTTACATTTCTAGAAAAAACAGTAGCAAAGTTCATTTTGAAGAACAAAAGTTCAAGAATTTCAGGGGAATTAATGAAAAAAATTGCTGATGAAGGTGGCCTTGCTGTACCAGATCTAAAACTATATTATAAAGCAGCAGTCATCAAAAACTTTTGGTACTGGCTGAGAAATAGAGCAGTCAATCATTGGCATAGGATAGGATATCAGGACAAACTAGGCAATAACTATAGCAATTTAGTGTTTGATAAACCCAAAGACCCCAGCTTTTGGGATAGTACTCACTATCTGACAAAAACTGCTGGGAAAATTGGAAACTAGTATGGAAGAAATTAGGGCTTGATCCACACCTAACACCACATACCAAGATAAGATCTAAATGGATTCATGATCTAGATATAAAGAGTGATATTATAGGCAAATTAGAAGAACATATGATAATTTAGCTCTCAGACCTGTGGAGATGGAAGAAATTTATGTCCAAAGAAGATTTGGAACTCTTATTTGAACACCAGATAGATAATTTTGACTATATTAAGTTAAAAAGTTTTTGTACAAACAAAACTAATACAGACAAGATTAGGAGGGAAGCAACAAATTGGGAAATCATCTTTACATTAAAGGGTTCTTTCTGATATAGGCCTCATTTCTAAAATATATAGAGAATTGTCTCAATAGTTATAAGAATTCAAGCCACTCTTCAATAGATAAATGGTCAAGGGATATGAACAGACAATTTTCAGATGATAAAATTAAAACCATTTCTAGTCATATGAAAAGGTGCTCCAAATCACTATTGATCAGAGAAATGCAAATTAAGACAACTCTTAGGTACCACCACACACCTGTAAGATTGGCTAAAATGACAGGAAAAGATAATGACCAATGTTGGAGGGGATGTGGGAAAACTGGGACATTGATACATTATTTGTGGAACTGTGAATGGATCCAACCATTCTTGAGAGTAATTTGGAACTATGCTCAAAAAGCTATCAAACTGTGCATACCCTTTGACCCAGCAGTGTTTCTACTGGGCCTATATATCCCAAAAAGATCTTAAAGGAAGGAAAGGGACCCACATGTGCAAAAATGTTTGTGGCATCCTCTTTGTAGTAGCTAGAAACTGGAAACTGAATGTATGCCCATCAATTGGAGAATGGCTGAATAAACTACAGTATATAAATGTCATGGAATATTATTGTTTCATAAGAAATGACTAGACGTATGATTTCAGAGAGGCCTGGAGAGACTGGCATGAACTGATGCTAAGTGAAATGAGTAAAACCAGGAGATCAATTTACACAGCAACAACAAGACTATATGATGATTAATTCTTATGGACATGGTTCTCTTCAACAATGAGATATTTCAAACCAGTTCCAGTTGTTCAGTGATGAAGAAAGCCATATACACCCAGGGAAAAGCCCATGGGATCATATATTTTAACATATTTAACATGTTTTAGACTTCCTGCCATCTAGGGGAGGAGGTGGGGGGAAGGAGAGAAAAATTTGGAACAGAAAGTTTTGCATGGGTCAATGACGAGAAATTACTCATGCATATGTTTTGCAAATAAAAAGTTTTAATAATCATTAGATGGCTGGTAGTCCAATATATATTAAATATGTTAAAATATATGATAAATCCAATATATGTATACATATTTATACAGTTATCTTGCTGCACAAGAAAAAATGGATCTAGAAAGAAAGGCCTCTCTCTGGGTGTATATGGCTTTCTTCATCACTGAAAATTGGAACTGGTTTGAAACATCTCATTTTTGAAGAGAATCATTTCCATCAAAACTGATCATCAGGTAGTCTTGTTATTGCTGTATAATGATCTTCTGTTCTGCTCATTTCACTTAGCATTATTTCATGTAAGTCTCTTCAGGCCTCTCTGAAACCATCCTGCTGGTCGTTTCTTACAGAACAATAATATTCCATAACATTCATGTGCCATAATTTATTCAGCCATTCTCCAACTGATGGGCATTCATTCAGTTTCCAGTTTCTTGTCACTACAAAAAGGGCTGCCACAAACATTTTTGCACATGTGGGTCCCTTTCCCATCTTTAAGATCTCTTTGTGATATAAATTGAATAGAAACGCTCAAAGAGTATGCACAATTTGATAACCCTTTGAACATAGTTCCAAATTGCTCTCCAGAATGGTCGGATCAATTCACAACTTCACCAGCAATGTATCATTGTCCCAGTTTTCCCACATCCCCTCCAACATTAGTCATTATCTTTTCTTGTCACCTTAGCCAATCTGAGAGGTGTGTAGTGATACCTCAGAACTGTCTTAATTTGCATTTTTCTGATCAATATTGACTCAGAGCATCTTTTCATATGACTAGAAACAGTTTCAATTTCTTCATCTGAAAATTGTCTGTTCATATCCTTTGACCATTTATCAATTGGAGAATGACTTGAATTCTTATAAATTTGAGTTAATTCTCTATATAGTTTAGAAATGAAGCCTTTATTAGAAACTTTGAATGTAAAAGTGTTTCCCCAGTTTATTGCTTCCCTTCTAATTTTGTCTGCATTAGTTTTGTTTGTACAAAAACTTTTTAGCTTGATATAGTCAAAATTATCTATTTTGTGATTAATAATGATCTCTAGTTCTTCTTTGGTCATAAATTCCTTCCTCCTCCACAGATCTGAGAAATAAACTATCCTATGTTCTTTTAATTTGTTTATAATATGATTCTTTATGTCTAGATAATGAAGCCATTTCGACTTTATCTTGGTAAAAGGTGTTAGGTATGGGTCAATGCCTAGTTTCTGCCATACTAGTTTCCAATTTTCACAGCAATTTTTCTCAAATAGTGAGTTCTTATCCCAAAATCTGGGGTCTTTGAGTTTGTCAAACACTAGATTACTATAGTCATTGACTATTTTGTCCTGTGAACCTAATCTATTCCACTGATCAACTACTTTTTCTTAGCCAGTACCAAATGTTTTCGACGACCGCTGCTTTATAACATAGTTTTAGATCTGGTACAACTAGGCCACCTTCATTTGCTTTTTTTTTATTCCCTTAAATTTACTTAAGTTGTATTTGAATTCAGGTCTTTTTTTTTTTTTACTTCTAGGACCAGCACTTTGTTCACTGAGCCATCTAGCTGTCTGATAAAATAGATTATTCTATATTTAGCATTAAAGTGCATCACTGCTCAGAGTCTAAAATGCAAAGATTTGAAGAATAAGTGGGTAGTAATGACAATATAAGGCAACAAATATAGCCTACTCATTCTAGAACTTTGGTAAAGAATGAGATGGGATGCACTCTTCTCACTTTCATTCCAAAATTAGAGTTTCAAAAATTCCAAAAATGGAACTGCCTTGAATGAAGTAGTTTCCCCTTTACCACAAATCATCAAGCAAAATCAGGGTCAACATTTTGGGTTTGTCATAGAAGAGATCTTTAGAAATCATGTAAGTTACATAATTTCTGCATTCCCTATTACCTTAAAATTCTATTATTCTCTGATACATTTTTTTCTAAAACTATATTTATATTTCATATTAACTGAAAGTCATTACAAACCCAAACTATTTTATTATTTCTGCCTTTACCTTTGCTAATCAAACTGGGGGAAGCTCTCAAACTTATCTTGCTCTACTCTTGTCAGTGATGACAGGGACTTTCATTGTACAGTATTCCTTTCTCCTCCCACCAAAAAAAAATATTCCATGATCAGATTTTGAATTCTGTTATTACTCTCTGCCATATTGTTTAGCTTTTTCAGCCAGGAGCAGAAAATGCAGCTTTTCCAAGGCCCAACTACTTTCACTGAAAGCAGATGTTGACACTGATTTCTAACCTTGGCTACCACCTATACTTCCTGGAATTATAATGCAATTGGGAGAGCTCTTTACTAGGTACTCAGATTGACACCTCTACCTTCACTCCAAGGTCTGGGAAATTCCCCTTTCACCATTCCCCCAAAAAGGTGAAGGGAATCACCATCTACTCCTTCCCCTATCAACTAGAACATCAGAAGTATGTAATAACTCTACTACCCTGCAGCCAGACCAAGGCCATCTAGCTAGTGAATTTTAAGATATGTAATAATTAAATGAAACAATTTCATTGAGAAAGAACAAATTATGTAAGTAACAAAGAGAAAGAATACAAAGAAAAGGAAATTCAAATAATAAAAGACTATTATGGCTTCAGAAAATACAGAAGAGAGTTAATTCTAGTGCCTTCTCCTCCTATTGATAATCTCAAATAGAATTGTTATTGGTAATTGTTTGCATTAGATTGTCATTTTCTTAAGGACAGAGATTGTCTTTTGCCTTTCTGTGTATCTTGGTATGTGGTATTACGTGTGGGTTCAAGTCTAATTTCTTCCATACTACTTTCCAGTTTTCCCAGCAGTTTTTGGAGTATCATTCAAACAGCATAGGAGGCTCATGAGGATATAGTCTAATGGAGTCTCTCTCCCCAGTATTTACTGTGGAGTCTATAAGCAGGGGGAGCTCTCAGAAGACATTTGCAAGGTTTTTTCAGGCATTTACTTGATCTATGTGGAAACCCCTCTGTCCTTTTTTATAGCTAAGATGGAGAGTTACACATACCTGGCTTTATAAAAATGAATTTTTGTTCCAGGCAACTACCTGATTGCATTTGTAAGGGAAAGGGTGAAATTTCTAAATGAGCAGTGTGAGGCCTGGAGACAGAAAGGTATGTATGTGTTCAAATCCAGCCTCAAATGTTTAATATGTGACCTTGGTCAAATTCTTTAAACTTGTTCATCTATTGTCTCATCTGGACAATGAGCTAGAGAAGGAAATAGCAAACTTAATCTGTACATTTGCTAAGAAAACATTGAACTGGATCTGAAGAGTTGGACACAACTGAAATGATTGAATAATAATAAATGTACTTTCCTCCTTCCGGTGCCTATTACACACTTAATACCAGCTTGCTTCCAGGGCAATTTGCATATTACTTTGTGGGTGGGTAGGGTTCTAGCCTAAAGGATTTTTACTTTACCTATGTAGGTATAGGCTGAGCAAATGGTGTAATTTGAGCAGATCAAAAAATTGTTTCCTGGAAAAATACTTCTGTCAGCCAATGCAAATGGGCACTCTATTTGGGTAGGAAAAAGAATGTATAGAGCCCAATACACTGCAAGGTCACTATGAAATAATTACAAACTTCTCATAAAAGAGAGCTTCAGATATGGTTCTGAGAGTTTTTGAAACATGAAGATGGCAGAGTAAAGGTAGGAAGCTGCTAGAGCTCTCCCACTTTCCCTAGAAAACCACATGAAACCAAGCTTCTGAACAAAGTCTGATGGAATGAAACCACTTTCAAGCTCAAGATAGAATAAAAAAATTTCAAGAAAGGTTACTCTCATTGGGGTGAAAAAGGTATTCAGTCCAAATCAGACAGACTCTGGGAAAGCCAGTGAGAAGGTCTTAAGCACAGCAGATCAGCAACTAAGACCCTGGCTCAGTAGAGGAGCAAATCAGTGGGACAGTTTCCAGTCCCAGCTCAGATGGCAAACTCTAGGAAATCAGACTGTTTCCTGAACAGAGCAAGCAAAACTATGCCTTACAAACACAAGGGGGCTCCTGTGCTCAAAGTCAAGGCTCAGAGCTACACAGGAAACCTTTACCCCAGGAAGAGAGATCCATCATAAAAGTGAAAAAGAGGAAATACAAAAGAAAAGAAAAGAAGCATGAGAGTTATAAGAAAATAATTGATGGACAGTCTATGTGGGTGATATTAAAAACTATTTATGGAAATTCAACTCTTACAAAGTAGGGGCCTTCAACCCTACCCAAGTCCAAGGCATCTCCTAAAACTTTGATCACATTTAAATCATACCTGAGGACATTGAAGAAGAGAAGACAGAGAAAAAAGAGACATCATAAATTATTGAAAGTCAGCATTTAGGTAGACCCTTTTGACAAACTATTGAGATTATTGTGTGAAATGTCAAATGAAAACTCTTATAGTAGCTTAATTATTCTGTGTAGTTAAAACCAAACAAGTTCAGGGCCCACTAGGGGAAATGAAAAATAATTCTTATCTAGTATAGAGATAAAGGAACTTGTACTATATTATACCATTTTACCACCAAGGAGTATACTTCATTGGAAGTAGTATACTAAACTCTTCTTCCATAGAGGTTAGACAAGTTTTTCCTTAAAAAGTACAAAATTGTAACCAGGATTTGACTAATGTAGGAGATCAAGGATCAAATAACCCTGACAGAGATCTCTGGCTGCCTTTGATCATACTGATGTTTCTTACCCACCATCAAAAAATTATAAAAAGACTCCCCATCCTTGTGGACTAAAAGCTTTTAGATCTTACAGATGTCTTAAAACCTTGGAAGTTGCCATATCCTGCTCTACTGACAAGAAAAGTTTCCCAATGAAGATGGGACAGGAGTTAAAAAAAGCTACTTGGAATGTACACATTGTTCTATGCTGTAGCTAAGTATACTTCCTTTTGTTAACTTTTGAATGTCCAAGAGTACTTTTAGACATCTCATTTTCTGCTGACTTTCACACATTTTTGATCTTTAGTTTTTCCCAGTAAACTCATCAACAAGAAACCTCATAATCTTGCAAGATCCAGTCATCATTGTGACTCATATCTCTTTAGTACCTTCTGCCCCTCTAATTGAAGGCGAGAGCCCTAAAGTCCTTCATTTAAGAGAAAATAAAACTGGCATTACCCTAAACATCTCATGTTCTACCCACTGTATTAATTTTCATCTCAATGGGTCTTCTATTTTTTCCCCTTCCTCATTTCCAAACCACCCACTTTCTTTTCAGTTTTCTTTCATGCGTGGTTTTCCTTCCATTAGATTAATTCTTGAGGATAGGGACTGTCTTTTTTCCCTCAGCACACTGCCTAGTCAAGCAGGTGCTTATTAACTATTGACTATTACACTATCAAATCTAAACTAATAGTGACAGTTATCATGCCCATCTCTCCCATCAGATTTTGAGAATGTGTTATCTTACGTTGAGAGCTGGTTTTGCTTAACCTTGTAACACTATATTACAGCCTTAAAATTCATTTTTACATTGACAGGTTTTTTTATAATTTATATTGGTATTGCTTGATGGATGATATGTTTAACTACCAAATATTGGAAATGATTTAGTAGTGCTGTGATCTGAATTAGGTCTTGTTTTCCTGTTATTTGCTATTATTCCATTTTCCTCTTCCTTCCAATGTTTCTGTAATTTTTAAAAATAATTACCTAAAAATAGATTATCTAGGACTTTTGTTTCTTTACTTTTTTCTTGAAGGTTAATGATTCTTCTATTTTCTTGAAATGTTTTCATTTCAAAGTTAGATGTTTTGGTCTGTAGACCCATTCATTCTCTCCTAATTTTGCTGTCACTTGCCATTGTGCTAATAATTTTTGCTGCCTGTTTTTTGTTATGCTCCTTTTTTCTTTCTTCAGTTTGTCCTCTTTAAATTTCCCCAAAATTAGTATTCACCTTTTTTAAAGTGTTCTAAATTTACCCAACATATTTTAATAATTTTATTAAACTTTTTCAAGCATTGTTGTAATTTTATGGTTTTTTTCACTCTTTTTTCTGGAACCCCTATTGTAATTATTATAGTATTTTTTTGGAATTTTAACTTTACAATATTTTATTTTATTATAGTCCTTTGTACTAGCAGGTCTTTTATGCAATTTCATTTCCTAATTTACTTTGCTCTATTTCCTGTGGTATTATAACCATGAAAATTACTTTTCTTTCTTCTTTTTTAAAATTTGTTATAGTTTCTGCTGTTTTGAGATAATAAAGGGAAACTGGTTAGTTTTAACATCTTAGCCATCTTGTTACATATTTTAATAGCTCTTAAAATTTGTTAAAGGGACATCTGGATAATATGACCTACAAAATGAAGGGATATTTTTTCCAGTTTCTATTAACTCTCAAAAAAATTGTCAAAAAAAGAATTATATGCCAGAGGTGGAGATATGAAGATTTCCACATCAATCAAGATCCCAAAAGGGAAGAGTTGTACAAAATAACAGTGGAGAACATGAATCCATAAAATACTTAGCATGTCTTCCTCACTAATCTCAGTGTTCTGCTAGTTTGCATAGCCTAATCCAGAGATTTATTCGTTGCACACAACTTTAAAATTTCCTTCCTGTTGCAGAGTTTCTCCAGTGAATTCCAACCATATGCTTTTTAAAAAATAATACTGCTGCAGCAAGCAATAGCATCACTTCTACCTAGCTATATGTGGAGGAAAAAAAGAACTAGGGTAGAATATATTTCACTTTGGTTGGTGCCTAGTTTAGAGTATTAATGAAGGAAGCACTTAGTAGCACTTGCTATGTTTATGCACTAGGGATATAAATTTTTAAAAAGGTAAGGCACTTCTTGCTCTCATGAAACTCACATTCTGATGGGAGCAGACAACACAAGTGAAAGAGTCCAGGTGAAAATCACTTGGAAGGGGCAGCTAGGTAATGCAGTGGATAGAGCACCAGCCCTGAAGTCAGGAAGACCTGAGTTCAAATCTGACCTCAGACATTTTCTAGCTATGTGACTCTGGGAAAATCCCAGCCCCAATTGCCTCAGAAAAAAAAAAGAAGGAAAGAGAGAAAAAGGGAAAAAAAAGAAATTCACATTGAAAACTGCCATTATTCCTACCATGCGGATGTGGATGCCAATACAAAACAGAGAGTAATGCCTCCTTTTTCATTACCACTCATAAAAATCATGCCAATTTCTGGTATTAAACTATTTGACAATGCCAAAGATTTAGATGACAAGAGCTTTCTTTTCTGGATCCCTAATATACATGTCTATAGCATCTGCAGGAATGGTTGTCAAGCTCAAAATATACAAGGGTTACCTCAAAAGATAATGATTGAGGGCACTGGCTGGGAAGCATTATCATTCTTAAGGCCATTAACTTCAGGGTCTTGGGTTTTCTTCCTAAGGGTCTGAGAAGGATAGAGGACAAGATGATGATGGCCTGATTTGCCCAGCATGTGCTGCCTCCTGTCTTTCTGTCAGAGTAATTTGCTGCTCCAGCTTGACTGGCTTGTCTTCCCCATAAGTTAGCAGTCTGGAAGACTCATCCCAGCTTTCCTGAACCCTGCCAAAAGTAAAAGATACAGCCTCAGCCCAGCAAGAGAACTAAAAAACAGAAGGAACTGAGGCAGGGAGTAAATGTGCATGACTGAACTTGACCTAAAGGAATGAGGAAAAACATTCATCTGGGGCCTATTCTGTCCCTAAAAAAATACTGAAGACAGGGATCTATGCCAGTCAAATGTGTCTACAATAAGAGAGAAGCTTGAAGGAGAGGTGCAAATAATTTTGATGCAATGTTTTCGCTATAAAAGGAGAAAATGAGTTTTGAGAAAATCAGACAGATAAAATAGGATAACATTTCCAAAATCTCAAGATGAAAAAAATTTTTTAAATGTCCTGAGCAAAAGAAAATAAATTAACAAAGATACTAAAATTATATGAAAGGATGAGTATTAAAGCATCCAAAATGTTACACACCCTTCTAAATAAATATTTCAAGAAAAAATAAACTTTTTTCTCATTTTATTTTATTTTTTTATTAAAACTTTTTATTTGCAAAACATATGTATGGGTAATTCTTCAACATTAACCCTTACAAAACTTTCTGTTACAAATTTTACCCCCTTACTCCCCATCGCTCCCCTAGATGGCAGGATATTCACTACATGTTAATTATGGTAAAATACTTGACAAATCAAATATATGTATACATATTTCCACACATCATTTTTGTGCAAGAAAAGTCATATCTACAGGAAAGAAAAATCAGAGAAAGGAAACACAATGCAAGCAAATATCAATAGAGAGCATGAAAATGTCATGTTGTGGTCCACATTTCACATCCCTCTCTCTGTGTATATATGGCTTTCTTCACTAACAATTGGAACTGGTTTGAAACATTTCATTGTTGAAGAGAGCCGTGTCCATCAGAATTGATCATCATATAGTATTGTTGTTGCCGTGGATAATGATCTCCTGGTTCTGCTCATTTCAATCAGCATCAGTTCATGTAAGTCTCTCCAGGCCTCTCTGAAAACATCCTGCTGGTCATTTCTCACAGAACAATAATATTCCACAACATTCATGTACCATAATTTATTCAGCCACTCTCCAATTGATGGGCATCCATTCAATTTCCAGTTTCTAGCCACTACAAAAAGGGCTGCCACAAACAATTTTGCTCATGTGGGGCCCTTTCCTTCCTTTATGATTTCTTTGGGATATAAGCCCAATGGAAACGCTGCTGGGTCAAAGGGTATGCACAGTTTAATAACATTTTGAGCATAGTTCCAAATTGCTCTCCAGAATGGCTGGATCCATTCACAGTTCCATCAACAATGTATCAGTGTCCCAGCCTTCCCACATCCCCTTCAACATTCGTCATTATCTTTTCCTGTCATTTTAGCCAATCTGACAGGTGTGTAGTGTTACCTCAGAGTTGTCTTAATTTGCATTTCTTTGATCACTATTTGATCACTATTTGATCACACTTTGATCACTATTGTGATTTGGAGCACCTTTTCATATGACTAAAAATAGTTTTAATTTCATCCTCTGAAAACTGTTCATATCCTTTGACCATTTATCGATTTGAGAATGGCATGAATTCTTATAAATATGAGACAATTCTCTATATTTTAGAGATGAGACCTTTATCAGAACCCTTAAATGTAAAGATGATTTCCCAATTTATTGCTTCCCTCCTAATCTTGACTGCATTAGTTTTGTTTGTACAAAAACTTTTTAACTTAATATAGTCAAAATTATCTATCTGGTGTTCAATTAAGAGTTCCAGTTCTTCTTTGGACATAATTTATTCCATATCCAAAGGTCTGAGAGGTAAACTATACTACGTGCCTCCAATTTATTTACAATATCACTCTTTATATCCAGATTATGAACCCATTTAGATCTTATCTTGCTATGTGGTGTTAGGTGTGGGTCAAGCCCTAATTTCTTCCACACTAGTTTCCAATTTTCCCAGCAGTTTTTGTCAAATAGTGAGTACTTATCCCAGAAGCTGGGGTCTTTGGATTTATCAAAGACTAAATTGCTATAGTTATTGCCTAGTTTTTCCTATGATTCTATCCTATGCCACTGATCGACTACTCTATTTCTTAGCCAAAACCAAATGGTTTTGATGACCGCTGCTTTATAATATAGGTTTAGATCTGGTACAACAAGGCCACCATCATCAGCCTTTTTTTTCATTAATTCCCTTGAAACTCTTGATCTTTTGTTCTTCCAAATGAATTTTGCTACTATTTTTTCTAGATCTGTAAGATGATTTCTTGGGAGGTTGATTGGTATGGCACTAAATAAGTAAATTAGTTTGGGTAGCATTGTCATTTTTATTATATTCGCTTGGCCTACCCATGAGCACTTGGTGTTTTTCCAACTTATTAGGTCTGACTTTATCAGTGTGGAAAATGTTTTGTAGTTTAGTTCATATAGTTCCTGACTTTTTCTTGGCAGATAGATTCCCAAATATTTTATACTATCAACAGTTATTTTGAATTGAATTTCTTTTTGTATCTCTTGCTGTTGAACTTTGTTGGTAACATATAAAAATGCTGATGATTTATGTGGATTTATTTTGTATCCTGCAACTTTGCTAAAGTTGTGAATTGTTTCCAATAATTTTTTATTCTAGTTTCTAGGGTTCTCTAAGTATACCATCATGTCATCTGCAAAGAGTGATAATTTGGTTTCCTCATTATCTACTCTAATTCCTTTAATCTCTTTTTCTTCTCTTATTGCCAAAGCTAACATTTCTAACACAATATTAAATAATAATGGTGACAGTGGGCAGCCTTATTTCACTCCTGATCTTATTGGAAATGGTTCTAGTTTGACTCCATTACATATGATGCTTGCTGATGGTTTTAAATAGATACTACTAATCATTTTAAGGAAAAGCCCATTTATTCCTATACTCTCTAGTGTTTTTAATAGGAAAGGGTGTTGGATTTTATCAAAGACTTTTTCTGCATCTATAGAAATAATCATATGTTTTTGTTAATTTGGTTATTAATATAATTGATTATGCTGATAGTTTTCCTAATATTGAACCAGTCCTGAATTCCTGGTATAAATCCTACTTGGTCATAGTGTATTATCCTGGGGATAACTTTCTGTAATCTCATTGCTAAAATCTTATTTAAAATTTTTGCATCAATATTTATTAGGGAAATTGGTCTATAGTTTTCTTTCTCAGTTTTCTCCCTACCTGATTTAGCTATCAGCACCATATCTGTGTCATAGAAAGAATTTGGTAGTATACCTTCTTTCCCTATTTTTTAAAATAGTTTATATAGTATAGGAATTAATTATTCTTTGAATGTTTGGTAGAATTGACATGTAAATCCACCTGGCCCTGGAGATTTAAGAAAAAAGATATTTAACCAGTATTTATTGGAACACAATTTAGTGGTTTACTGTAGAGTATGTAACCACAGCAAGAATCTCTAGAATAATAAGAAACAACATACAGCATTTGATTGAAGAAATTATTCATTAAATGAATTTGCACTAATGTGGAAAAGTGTTTTACATGACTTCACATGTATAATCAATATTAAATTGCCTGCCCTTTCAAGGAAAGGGGGAATATATGGGAAAAAGAGAGAAAATTTGGAGTTCAAAATTAAGAAAAAAATTGTTAAAAATTTCACATGTAATTGGAAAAATATTTAGCAAAATTAATATAATTGTTATAAAAAAGAATCAAGTTGCACTAATACTAAGCATGCAAAATGAGAAAGCAGTCAATATAATTAAAAATATAAAAACATAAATATCCGAAATCATATTATTTCAACAGATAAAGAAAAATCTTTAGACAATGCACAATAATCATATATTTTAAAAAGTAAAACATGCATAAAAGTGAGTTGTAAAGTCATTTAAAAAACTTTTTAAAACCAAAACTCAGCATCATACACATTAACAACACCCTAGAGAAATGTCCTGGCTCCCCATTATTATTTCACCCAGTTCTAGAATTATAGGGAATGACAACTGCATAAAAGAAATAAATTAAAGATATAAAGATAGACAAATGGGAGGGAAAATGTCCTAGAAAGTCTTCAAATAAAGTAAATGAGATTTACTTGAACAAAATAGAAAGTTATAAAATAAAAATCACATTTTATATGATGACAAAATCCAAGAGGCAACAATCAAAAGGGCAATTTCATTCAAATTAATTGAGAAATGAAGAAAATATTGGTGTCTATTTACCAAAAGCATATTCAATATTTGTATAGATTCAATAACAAAATATTCCTCTTTTTCTAGCTCCCCAGAGCTTACAATGTTAATATGAATGCATAACAGGATCTCCTTTCCCTCATCCTATCTCAAGCCATTCACCAGCCTCAGCCTCATCTAGTAGCAAATATTAGAGGTTATTACCCCATTATTCTTCACAAGGAATATGAACACTGCTTCAGAGAGGGTCACATGATGGGAAGATAGCTTTAAAATGAACATGATCAAAGGTGTCACCAATTGAAGTACTAGCCAGGAATATTGTCTATTTTCATTTCCCTTTATAAAAAGAAAAGCATTCTCCCCAAAAGATGACTTCTTAGGAAAAGAAAAAATAAGAGATAATAGCCTAAGAATTATAATTTTCTAAAAATTTAGAATCTGGGGCAGCTAAATGGCACAGAGGATAGAGCACCAGCCATGAAGTCAGGAGGACATGAGTTCAAATCTGGTCTCAGACTCTTAACACATCTTAGTTTTGTAACCCTGGGCAAGTCACTTAACCCCAATTGCTTCAGCAAAAAAAAAAATAGAATCTATGTTTCATTATAATTTTTTAAATTCCCATATTGAATGAATAGGGGGAAATATATTTTGTCTTGCAAGTCTGAGATGTTAATTTCCATTCAATATGAAGATAGACAAGGAACATGAAGATTTTGCCCAACAATTATTCCTAAGAGGAAAATTTCATAAGCTATATGATTGAACCAGTATATGTGACAATATTTAAGTGAAAAGTATTTTAGAAAAATATTATTCTGTGATGTCTCTCAGGGATTATTCTAATAAAATCTCTAGCCTTTTCCTCTTCAGAGGATCTTTTCATCAAAAAGTTCCCATCTCATGGAGAGAAGCTATGAAAATTATAGTTACTTCAAAAATAAAATTGATAAATTTAATTTGAAAAATACTTATTCTATTTCCACCTGCTTTGTAATAATGTCTGTCTCACTTTGAGTTTCTGTTTCTTTATCTTTTAAATGAGGACAATAAGACCTATAAACCCTCACCTTCACCTGTTCATTTTGAGGATCAAGGGAAACAAGAAATGACAAAATACTCTGCATATCTTAAAGGACTATATAAATGCAAAAGATTTGCTTTGTTTTGTTTATGTATGTAAGTGAGAATAAGCTTGGCATAGGAAGCAGAATTCTAGACTTCAAATAATAAAAATTTTGGTTCAAATCCTGTCTTTGACACTTAACTAGTAGTGTGACTATGGGCAAATCAATTAACTTCTGTGATTCTGTTTCCTCATTTCTAAAATACAGATAAATATTAATAATAAAAAATTGTGTCACATTTGTAGCCCTAAGCTCAAGTGTCAGATGCAATATTGCACATAGAAAATAATTTGTAAACTTCACAGCACTATTTAAATGTCAGATGATAGTGGTAGGAGGAGGACTAGAAAGAGGACTAGGAGGAGGAGAAGCAGTAGCAGCAGCAGCAATAGCAGTGTTCATTTGAATTAGAACTGTAACATCTCTCCCATGTAAGGTATATCTAAATAAGTGTGAACAAAATTTATGTAACAGAAGATTCTATCAATCTTGGTGTAACTCATTAAGATGTGCGCTCTTATTTTTTATTATCCTAACTCTAAAAATAAAGCATTTTGTGGACTGAATGAACTGAATTTTTGGCTTACATACAAGTTTGGCATGGTCATATAAACATAGCTTAAATTCAGTGCTGTTGCCAAAAGTCCATGTATTCCCCAAGAGGAAACTGAAAGAAAAATCACTAATAACCACATGTGCATGCAAAGTATAACTGGAGCATACAGAGAGCACAGCTTTCACTAGGAAACACAATGAGCACTCAACTGTGCCAATTGTGCAATTTTCCATGCAAAGGACAACTGACACAGATTGTAGCTCTGTGTCTTTTCTTTCAAGATATACTTTTAACACAATGGAGAATTTATTCAACATCTAATCTGGTCAAAAGTTTTTAAAAATTTAAAGTTTAGACTTAAATCTTATCTACAGTATCTCTTGAAACTTAAATATTGGCTTGTGAACATTCTCTACCACTTTAAAATATCTGAAAAAAGTACCAACATACAACTTATGGTTAAATCCCCTTTCTTACTAAGAAAAACTAAGAATAAAACTAAATTCTAATATATTTTGTTGATAATATGGAACATTTTATTGAGTAAGGATAATATATAATTAAATTATTTATTTTATAGGATATTTGTATTGAAAATAAAGCATCAATCTTGGATTAATAAATTAATAAAGAAATAGACACTTAGAATAATAGAAAAGATTCATAAGTTATCCTTATTGTAATGATAGAAGAATGGAAGAAGGAAAAGAATAAGATGATTTGAATCTTTGAAACTAACTCCTTGAATATTTTATCACTTACAGATAGAATAAGCAAAATATGGAAAATCAAAAGGAAAATAATTAATATTTATATAATCTTTGTGTGATTATAAAGTAGCCATTTCTTACTCATGATAAATGAATAGATGTTTATTAAAAGAACACAGACCACAAAAACATGTGAGACTATAGGGATTCCTTTTAAAACATACTCCTTTTAAGAGACTGAATAAAGCTTATTTAATGCCCTTTAAGAATAATGGTAAAATATAAGACAAAGCAGGAAAGATATATTGGAATAACAGAAGCAGACCTATTAATTACCAGTTATCAATTATGCAACTATATGGAGAATGCTTAGAGAAAAAAAAGGCTGGAATTTTTGGAGGCTGTTACAACAGTACTGGTGGAAAGTGATAAGGGGCTGGTCTTAGCTAGTTACTGTATGAGTAGAAAGAAACAGATGGATATAAGCAAATCAAAATGGACAGGATCTGACAACTAATCAGGTATGAGAGTGGGAGGAGGGCAGTGAGGAAGAAGAGACTTTCAAGAATGATTCTGAGATTGTGAATTATATTTCCTAAAAGGATAGTAATGCTCATCATACAAATAGAAAAAAAATGACTAGGGAAAAGTGAATTGAAGGATGAGGGGAGAATTTCTAATATGATAATACTTTTTGAGATATCTACATATTTGCAGATGGCGATATTCAGCAGTCTTTTTATGAGGTGGATACTTGCTTTTTCTCGATCATCTTGTTTCTACTTTACTCTTCATTTTAGTTAGCTACTCTTTATGATATTTAATAATATTCCTCTATGTCTATACTTTGTAGAATTAACTGAAATGAGCACTGCATTTCGTCAAAGGATTTTTTCCTTATTCTCTTGATATAATTATGTGGTTTGGAGTATTTTTGTTTTTAATTGATCAATTATACTGATTATTTTCATAATATTGTGCCATCCTTTTGGTCCTGGTATAAATACAATTTGTTTATATTGAATTATTGCTTGAAAAGTTGCTATAACATTTTATTTTTAAAATTTGAATTGATATTCATTAAGTATATTGGTTTATTTTTCTCCTTTGCTATATTTTTCATTGGTTTTTGAATTATGACTATGTTTTTTCATAAAAGAAATTTTATGAAAACCTATTTTTAATTTTGAGAATAATTTGTCTAGTATTAATAGTAATAACTTTTTTATTTGAAAAAATTTCTATAAATCAACAGAGCTAGGATTTTTTCTTTCATAGAGACTTTATAATTAATTCTATTTCACTTTCTGTAATTGGATTAAGATATCTCTTTTGTCCTCTTTTAGTTTGGATGTTTTATATTTTTAAGATAAATTTCTATTACTTTTGTATTATGGATACTGCTTGCATAAAAATGTAAAATGCTCTTATAATTCTTTTTATTTCTTCTCATATTCTGCATATTCACCTTGTTTGCATTTTATTTTGTTGATTTGATTTTCTACTCTTTTCAATATGTTTAACTAAAAGTTTATTAATTTTGTTTGTTTATTCATATTGTATAGCTCAAAGCTTCTTAAGCATGGTATATCAGTAAATGCTTATTAAAGGAACACAGAAGACAAAAACACATGTGACTGTAAGGATATTTCTTGGGTCACGACCCATATGGAGTTGCATAGCTGAAAGTGGAGTCATGAAATTATGATTATTAAAAGTAAATGTTTGGTTTATATGCCTATTTTATATAGCTATGTGACTGTGCTTGCATAAAAATTTCTTGGGCAAAAAGAGGTCACAAGTGGAAGAAGCTTAAAAAGGCCTAATACAGATGAAGAAATTGTGGCCAAAAGAGGTAAAGTATTATACGGTTTATAATTTGAACTCATATCCCTGATTCCTGGTCTTACTGCTCTACCTAGTAGCATACTAGCTAATAATCTTATAAAATATAATGATGATAATAAGAAAACTTATGGAAATATCTGGCATTCAGTTAAATCCAATGATTCTTCTACTTTAATTTTATTATTTAACATCAGCTCTCAGGTCAAGGAGAAAATATTGCAAGCAGACAGAAAGAAGCAATTTAGATATTGTTGAGCCACAATCAGGCTAACACAAGATTTAACAGCTTCTACATTAAATGAGCAGAAGGCTTCAGATATTAAGTTTTTGAGGTCAAAGAAGCTAGGATTACAAACAAGAATCATTAACCCACAAAATTGTGCATAATCTTTCAGGAGGGAAGTGGATATGAAATGAAATAGAAAACTTTTAAGCTTTCCTGATAAAAAGAACACAGCTGAATAGAAAATTTGACTTTTAAATGCAAAACTCAAGAGCAGTATAAAAAGGAAAGTGAACTCACATGGGATTCAATAAGACTAAACTATTTACATTCCTATATGAGAAGATATTTGCAACTTTTAAAAACTTTATCATTATTAGGGCAATTAGAAGGATTATATATGCCCAGAGGGCATGGTTAAAGGTTGATTATGATGGGTTGATATCCAAAAAATATTTTAAATTAATGAGCAAGGAAAAGAGATGCACTGGGAGAAGGGGGAAGGGGAAAGCCAAATGGGATAAACTCACATAAAAGAAGTGCAAAAGGAAGAGCTTTTATAGTAGAGTATGAAATGGGTATAGGGGGAACAGGCAATACTTAAACCTTACTCTCAATGGAATTGGCTCAAAGAAGGAATAACATATACTCTCAATTGGGTATAGAAATGTATCTTACCCTACAAGGAAGGGGGAAAAAATGAGAAAAGAGAAGCTGTTAGAATGGAGGCTGTAGTCAGTAGTCAGAAGCAAAACACTTTTGGGGATGAAAAGGCTGAAAGAAAAGAATAGGATAAAAGGGAGGAACTAAAATGGAGAAAAATACACAGTTAGCAATCATAACCGGGGAAAACATTTTGCAGCAACTCTCTCTGATAAAGATTTTATTTCTCAAGTATATAAAGAATTGAGTCAAATTTAAAAAGAATGCAAGTCATCCCCCAATTTATAAATGATCAATTTTTAAATAAAGAAATCAAAGCTATCTATAAGCATATTTTAAAATGCTCTAAATCACAATTGATTAGAGAAATGCAATTAAAAAACTCAGATACCACCCCATACCCATCATATTGGCAAATATGACAGAAAAGGAAAATGACATGTTATGGAAGAAATGTGGGGAAATTGAATATTAATACACTATTGGTGGAGTTATTAATTGATGCTATAATTCTGGATTACAATTTGGAACTATTCCTATCGAGCTATAAAATCTTGAATATCATTTGACCTAGTAATACCACTACTAGGACTGGGTCCCAAAGAGCTAAAAAAAATATAAACAAGTTCTGATATATGATTGTGTGGAATAACTCAAAATGCTAAATATCTTGTTCTAAAAATTTTTTAAATTGTATCCAAATCTGTAAAATGTTCCTTCATTATTTTGATCAATATCTTTAAGTTCAGCTTAGTTGTATTATATTTTTATGTACATTGACAAGGCATAGGCATGAACATTAACTAACCCTTTAGTTATTTGAGTTATTCTTTATTTTTTAAGTAGCATCTTGTTATTGAACTTTTACATATATCAATTGTGCTTTGTTATATTAGTCCTGAATAATTTTATACATTTTCTAGTTTTAAAAGAATTTTACTTTTTATTATTGCCTCTTGAATATTGTTCAGTATTTAGAAACACTTTTGACTTTTATATGATTATGCTATCACCTAGTATTTTTCTGAAGCTATCAATTATTTCAATTAGTTTCCTTGTGGATTCCCAAGAATTTTTTGAGTAAACATCATGCCATTAGTAAAAAAGGATAGTTTTATTACCACTTTTTCTATCTTTGTGTGTTTAATATCTTTCCTTGTTCTTATTGTTAACATTTTTGGAACTCTATGAAATAATAGGGAAGCAAAGGTCCATGTTTGTTTTATTCCTTTATTTGTTGAGAAAGTTGCTAGTGTATCCCCACTAAATAAGATTTATTTTATTTTATGCATTTAATATTTTATTTTTATTAACTCCATAAAGTATTGATACTATTTTTTAAAAATTTGAATTCTAAATTCTCTTTCCTCTATTTCCCTTCTTTACTGCCTTAGTGAGAAGATAAGCAATTTGATATAGGCTTTACATGCAAAGTCAAGCAAAATGCATTTCCATATTAATTATGTTGTGGAAAAAAACACACATCCTCACAGACATGCACATGCACATATACACACATACAAAAAAATGCTGTTTGATGTGCCTTCAAAGTCAATCAGTTCTTCCTTTGGAGGTGAACAGCAATTTTCATCATAAATTCTTTAGAATTGTCTTGGATAATTGTATTGATGAAAATAGTTAACTCTTTCACAGTTGCTTATTGTATAATGTTACTGTGTACAATATTATACTGTTCCTGCTCATTTTGCCTTGCATCAGTTCAAATACTTTTTCAAGTATTTTTTGAGTTTTCTATTCATCATTTCTTATAATACATAGCAAATTAATAACAATTATAAAATATTGGATTACTCCATGTTGAAGGGAATGTGGAAACAAAAGAAACATTAATGCACTATCAATGGAACTGTGAATTAGTACAAACATGTTGTAAAGCAATTTGATATTATACAAAGAAAGTTGTTAATATGTCTACATTGTATGATCCAATAATTTCACTGCTAGACACGTACTACAAGGTCATTAATGAGAAAAAAGGCCTTCATACCCCAAAGTATTTGTCACAGCATCATCATGGTAGCAAAGAAAGGTAACAGAGTAGATTGTCATCCTTTACTGAAAGGCTAGACAAATTTTGGTATAGAAATATAATGAAATATGACTCTGCTTTAAGAAATAGTGAGAATAATGAATGCAGAGAAACATGAAAGATTTATATGATTTGATTCAAGGTAATATTAACATAGACAGGGGAACAATATCCATAAAAGCTACAACAATGCAAACACAAGGAACTAAAATAAAATAAAATTTAAAATTAATGTTATAGTATTACAATTGCATAACATTACCTCAAAGAAGAGAAAACACTTAATGAGAAAACACTTCTCAACTGCTAAGTAAGGAGAATGTGGAACACTGTATAATGTCAGACCAGTTTGGTGGATTGATTAGTTTAGGTTTTTTTCCCCCTCTTCCTCCACTTAAATTTCTTATTAAAGTGTAGGCCATTTCGGAAGAGAGAAAGAGAAAAATACAAACAGAAACATGGGAGTGCTAACACAGTCATAATATAGGCAATTTTTTTCTTTTTAAAAGATAGGAAAAATGGAAGAATTAAGAGGAATGTATGATAAAAATAAGACATTAAAACTTTTCTTTTAATGTTGGTTAAAAGATTTCTGTGAATTCCTATTCCAATTAGCATGAATTAGTAATTCCTCAGTCCCAACATTGAAGGTACTTTATAATCTGACTCCAATCCAGAGCTTTCAGGTCAAGGAGGAAATATTACAATCAGAAAGATACCATTCAAATACTATGAAGCCACACAATGGGGGAAAAAATGCTATCCATCTCCAAAGAGAAAGAGCTGATGAACTCAATACCTATCAAAATAAAACTTTTTTCTTTATTTTTCTTGATTTTTTTGTGGCATGGCTAACATGGAAATATATTATACATGATTTCACATTATATAATTGAGATCATATTGCTTGACTTCTCAATGGATAGGGAAGAGGCTGAAGTGAGCGAAAGAATTTGGAAATCAAAATTTTAAAAAGAATATGCTAAAAATAAGTATTTTAAAAAGACTAATTTCTCTTTTAAACTGATTCCTGTTAAATTACAAATATGAGCTCTCATTTATTAAAGACTATTTGATCTTTGATTAAATATTGTCAAGTATTTATTTAATATATTTGTTTAAAATGAATAATAATAGTAATTACTTAGTGTTTTTTGTAAAATATGAAACTGTAAATTCTCATTGTGAAGTATTTTTGTGGGCTTATTCTAGATCTTCAAGCTTAGCAAGGTTCTTTCTGTCTGTGAAAGAAAAAGCTGTAAGACTAATGTGGCTAATAAGAGCCTTGCAAATTATAAATTGGTTTACTAAGTACCTGGAATCTTTTTCTCTTACATAAACATTCAGAACCAAACTGGGGAATGACTTACACATTTGCTTGCAGTGACTTTTAAAATGAATTTTTGGATTACTGATTATGAAATTGTACCTGCAATAGTATTGTTATATACTTAAACTAACTTAATGGTGATAAACCCCAATTTAAAAGATTTTATTTTTGTTTCAGGGATTGACATTAAATATCTTATCTAGGCCAATAGAAGTCACTGTTTTTTTTCTGAGTTGTTAGAAAGTTATCATGTACATTAGGATATGTTTAAGCTAAAAAAAGAAGAGTAAAGTGATAAATGAATGCTTTTGGAAAGGCCTAATATGTACTGAATATAAATGTTTTTAGTTATCATATTAATTATTTATTGACTATTCCAACACTGCTATAACCTATAAGAAGTGGAATTATAATTTGATTTGTTCTGTGAGAGGTGATTTATTTGGATTCCTACTCTATTCCAATAAGTATTAATCAATTTGATAGAATAACATAAAAGTTCTATAAGAAGTTAACTAGAGTCTCTCTACCCTTGTTTTTCCTTGTCATGGTGACCAAATCTAGAGTTGCAGAGCTGATTGAACTACATGAAAAGTCCCCCAAAATATGCTTGTATCTCCAGATCAGTTTTGGCCAATAGAAACAGATAACCATCTTATGACCACTTAAGTAACTAATTGTGATAGTTTGTATCATTTCTTCCAGCCCAAACTAAGACGGTCTTTCCATCTTGTGTGTCATACCCAACTTGTGACCCTGCTGACATATTATTTTGCTTATCTTAGTTTATGCATCATATGTTAATCAATGTAATTATTCTGTATTTGGTATAGTTATTCTGGAAATCTAGCCCTGTTTAAAAAAAAATAGTGCCCTGGAAGGAAGAGGCATCTCAGAATATGAAGGAGGTCCAAGGTTCATCTCATTAGAGTTAATGAATCCTCTTGACTCAATTTTCTCACTGCTTAATTTAAGCTTGACTATTATGCCCTATGAATAATTTATAGCTCTGTTGCATGATTTGCTATTCTAAAAGATATGTGTGATTTTTACCTGAAATAAAACAGAACTAAAGAAATGTTGTCCTAGTATACCAATGATAAATCAGTCTATGACTTTGGACTTAAGTCTGAGGGAATAATCCTGATATTATTACAATACAGTATTTGTTCCTTTCTTCCTCTTCATTTCAGTCCTTTCTGACTGAAGCTAAAATGTTTTAGAATAGTCATAGTCATCAATCATCTCTGAAACACTATAATAGGATGCAAGTATAAAAGATCCTATTGCTTTCATTTTTGCTTTTCATTTTGGAACATTATTAATCTTAACTTCTTAAACTAGAAAACTAAAGAAGGTCATTTCTTATACTTGTGAATTCCCTGCTATTTGGCTTAATTACTATATATTCATGTATAAAATTAGGTTGATACACTATCAGATATTGTCTGAATGAAATAAGGATAACATATAATCCAGAGGAGGTGATAGAGTGAAGATAAATGTATTAAAGATATGAGTTTTAATTTTTAGTCAGTAAACTCCTTGGGAAAAGCAGGAAGATTAGACAATTTCTAGTAAAGAAGTATCACATATGTAATGAGCTTTTAGATATTTTAACTAAATAAAAAATATACTTAAAAGAAATGATAAATATAGTTTTATTAACACTTCCGATTTTTTGCCAGTAAAAATCTATGGGTGGTTCGAAATATTACATTTAAATTTTATCTTGGAGATAATAGGAAAATATTGAATTTCTTTAAAGTCAATTTAAAGTCAATAGCCATAGATATCTACCCATACAAATGCCTATACACAGACTTTGGATATCCCTTAGCAACTCTGGATATTTTTTTTAATATTGATTATTTGTTCTCTTAATTAAGGCTTTCAAAACAGAACTGCTTTAATTAATTGTCAATAAACTTTAAAATTTTGCTTCCTTTCTGTTTTCTCTCTATGATAATATCAAGAGATAATATTTGTATCCCAAATAGATCATGAAAGATGGGAAAAGAACTGCGTGTGCAAAAATGTTTGTAGCAGCTCTTTTTGTGGTGCCAAGGAATTGGAAATTGAGTGTCAATTGAGAAATTGTTGAATAAGTTATTGCATAAGAATGTATAGAATGCTATTGTTTGATAAGAAAGGATGAACAGAATGATTCCAGAAAAGTTTAGAAAGACTTACATGAACTGATGCTGAGTGAAGTGAGCAAAACAGGAAAACATTGTCTCACAGGAACAGCAAGATTGTATGATGATCAACTATGATAAACTTAGCTTTTCTCAGTAATACAGTGATCTAAGACAATTCCAATAGACTTTGGATGGAAAATGCCATCCACATTGAGAGAAAGAACTATGGAGACTCAATGAGAATCAAAATATTCTGCTTTCACCTTTTTGTTTGGTTTAATTTTCTTTCTATGATTTTTCCCCTTTTCTATCTGACTTTTCTTTCCCCAAATGACTCATTTGGAAATGTTAAAAAAATGATTGTATGTGTATAGTCTGTATCATATTGCTTGCTGTCTTGGGAGGAGAGTGAGAGAAAAAAAATATTGGAAACTCAAAATCTTACCAAAAAAACTATCTTTACAAGTAATTGGAAAAACAAAATACTATTAATTAAAAGAAATAAACAAAAAAATTCTTTAAAAGAGCTAGAAGGGCTTATTTTTACAAATTCACATCCTCAAGGATCCTTTCAAAGATTTTTCCTCTAACCTATATAAACTATCGTATTGTCTATACCACATATGGGGTTTAGATAAAAAGAGCAAGAGCAAATACCAAATGACAACTGATATTCTCCAAACTTTCAGATGACTTTACAGATACTTAATTTGCTATTCTTCCTAAAGCTATAATATTTATAAAGTTAATTCCATAAATTTTAACCTGGCTTTCACCACATAAACTGGAAGGCTAATGTGACAAAGTTTTGTAAAGCCCTACTAATTTTTTTTTCCTGTTTCAGCAACTAGTAGATTTAAAGTGGTTTGGATCCTGGAACATAGATCTACTATTAAGAAACCCTCTTCAAATTTGTCTTAGAATCAAGGCTTGTATGCTCAAAAAGTTATCAAACTGTGCATACCCTTTGACCCAGCAGCATTTCTATTGGGCTCATATCCCAAAGAAATCATAAAGGAAGGAAAGGGCCCCAAATGTGCAAGAATGTTTGTGGCAGTCCTTTTTGTAGTGGAAGTGGAAAGTGGAAACTGAATGGATGCTCATCAATTGGAGAGTGGATGAATAAATTATGGTATATGAATGTTATGGAATATTATTGTTCTGTGAGAAACGACTAGCAGGATGATTTCAGAGAGACCTGGAGGGACTTGCATGAACTGATGCTGAGTGTGAACAGAACCAGGAGATCATTATACATGGTAACAACAATACTATATGATGATCAATTCTGATGGACATGGCTCTCTGCAACAATGAAATGTTTCAAACCACTTCCAATTGTTTAGTGAAGAAAGCCATATACACA
Source organism: Myrmecobius fasciatus (assembly GCA_023553655.1). NCBI lineage: Eukaryota > Metazoa > Chordata > Mammalia > Dasyuromorphia > Myrmecobiidae > Myrmecobius > Myrmecobius fasciatus. The sequence goes on from JAJPUD010004884.1 coordinate 26,488, forward strand.
CAGAGAGAGGGATGTGAAATGTGGACAACGTAACATTTTCATGCTCTCTATTGATGTTTGCTTGCATTGTGTTTCCTTTCTCTGATTTTTCTTTCTTGTAGATACGATTTTTCTTGCACAAAAATGATAAGTGTGTAAATATGTATACATATATTTGATTTGTCAAGTATTTTAACATAATTAACATGTAGTGGATATCCTGCCATCTAGGGGAGGGGTAGGGAGTAGGGGGAAAAATTTGTAACAGAAAGCTTTGTAAGGGTTAATGTTGAAGAATTACCCATACATATGTTTTGGAAATAAAAAGTTTTAATTAAAAAAAAAAAGAAAGAAGGCTTGTTCCAAGCACTACTAACAATTGTCACCTTGGTTCAAGATATTAATTTAGTAACATAGCTTTCTTAGTTTCATAGCACCAAACTGCAAATTTTAGGAATAGTCATACAGAACAGATGCCTTTAACATAATTTATAAGAAAAAAATGTTTCCCAAAAGCAGATGAACTCACAAAGTAGACAGCAAAACTCAAAGTGATGTTTAAATAGATATAACTAATATGTTATATCATATGTATGCTTCATCAAACCCTTAGAATTGCCCAACACCTATATTATACTAGAGATTTAGAGAAAGATCTAGAAAATATAAAACATAGGGGAATATCTCACTGGGACATTTAAGATTAGATGTCAAGGTCAGATTAAAATAAGGAAGTTTAGACTAATAACATTTGTCATATAATTTAGTTCTACTGTTATATATGTTTCCTTACTGTTGGATTTGTTTTTGAAAATCTTGCCAAAAAATGGAGAAGAAATTGATTGTGTGTGTGTGTGTGTGTGTGTGTGTGTGTATTTTGAGATAAATGAGTATGAAATGGGACAAAAAGGAAAACTTTGGTAAGAGAATTTCTGCCCCAGACTCTATCTTGAGCTTCCTGACATTGTTTGCTTGAAGCAAGAAGGTCATGTTTCCTGTCTGCAAAAATCAAGCTTTGAACATAAACTACAGTTCCAGTTTTGACTAGTTAGTTCCTCAGGCAAATGTCCTTATCTTACCCTTCTGTTGTTTATTTCCTGATATATAAACTACCTCTCCACCCAGTTTTCTGTAAAATTCCATTGAACCCATCCTTGATATATGTTATACATTTTATATAAACTGATGCTCTGGGCTTCTGATCTTTATATATTATCAATGAAGCCTGTGCTCTGGGCACAGTAAACTGAAGTCTCTGTTTATGCATTGTTGATTGGCAGCAAGTTCAGTGGCTACTCATTTGTTATACTATTATCCCCACAGACCTTGATCAAGACAACACAGCTTGATTTATCCAATATTCTTTGAAATTCCAATGCTGCCAGTTCAGTATTAAATAATTCAATATCAGAAACTAATATAATTTTATCAGTAGAAATAAAATTAAAGAAGAGGCATTATCATTTGATTTGATAATGCAACCTAAGGACCATGTAACTTTTCCATCTGACTTGCAATTGAACTTTCCATATTTATATTCTTCCCCATTAGAATATGGGAGCAATTAGCTAGTAGAGTAGATAGAGAGTTTGGCAGGGAGTCAGGAAGATTTGAACTCAAATACAGACTCAGATACTTACTAGTTGTGGACCCTAGACAAGTCACTTAACCATGTTTGCCTCAGTTTTTTCATATGTAAAATGATATGAAGAAGAAAATGAAAAACCACACTGGTATTTTTACCCAGAAAACCTCAAATGAGGTCACAAAGAACTGGTCATAGCTGAAAAGACTGCGTAACAACATTAGAATGTGAGCTCATTGAGAGCAAGAACTGTCATATTTTTCTATTTGTATCTAAAAGATTTAGCATAGTGCTTTGTCTATATAAATGCCTAATAAATGCTCTAATAATTAATTTATGTTCGCAGAAAGCCCAGATTTCTCAAAAGAATCAATCAAGAAGTCTGGGCTTTCTGTGCTTGACTCCACTGGAGTTTGTTTACACTTATAATTTATTAAGTGAAAAGTCTAGTTTATCCTTGTTTAAAAATAATTGAGATAGGGGTTTCCATCCTTACCCTTACATAAATGACTGACATGTCACATATCTAATCATTTGAAATCAATTCAACATGTTCAAAAAGAATTTAATATCTCTGCTTTCCCATGCAAAATCCCATGCTTTTCTAATTTAGAGTCATAGTTTCCCTATATCACAGCTGTCCTACACGTTTCATATTCATTCCATAGACCCACTCTACTGTCAGGTCTTGTCTTTTCTACCTTCATAACCTCTCTCTCAGAAGTTCCCTTCTCTGCACCCATAGTTCAAGTGATTTATCACCTCAAGGATGGACTACTTAAATAACCCTTCATGTTAATCTCCCTGTAGCATTAACGCTAATCCATCCTCCAATCAGACAAAAGTAATTTTATAAAGCAAAAATTTGCTCATGTCACTCTATACAACAAAACTCAATGGTCCCTTTAACTTCCTGGGTTAAATATAAAATCTTTTATTTGTTTTTTAAATTCTATGACAATCTAGCCCCTTCCTACCTATTCTTTATTCTTCTACTTTATTCTCCTATCATCCAGAAACACTGGCCTACTTTTTGTTCCTCCAGTACAATGGTATGAGAAATTTCATCTTCCTTCTCTGTGCCTTTGTACTATTCATTATTCATAAATATTAAGCATCTACTACATGGCAAATGCTGTGCTAATTGATGGTGAGGATATAAAAAGAACAAAAAAAATTTCTCCCCTCAAAAGAGGTTATACTATAATGAAGGAGACAACAAGCAAACAAATTTATGCAAAAAAGTTAAATAGAGGATAAAAAGGAAACCATTAACAGAGGGAAAGCATTAGGATTAATAGAGACTGAGAAAGGCTTCCTATAGAAAATGATATTTTAGCTGGGACTTCAGGTCAGAGAAGCCAGTAATCAGATGAAAGAAGCCAGCATTCCAAGGATGGGGGACAGTCAGATAAAATGCCCAAAAGCAAGAGTTGAAGTGTCATAGTCAATAGTCCAGTGACACAGAATCAGATAATTTGTGGTGAGGAGTCAGGTGTAGAAAGATTTGAAAGATTGGTCAGGGCTGGAGCTAGGTTTAAAAAGGGCCTTAAACAACAAATAGGAGATTTTGTATTTGATCATGGAGGAAATGGTGAGTCACTGGCATTTATTGAAAAGTGAGGGGAAGTATATTATCTGCATTTTAGAAAAAACTAGTGACTGAATAGAGAATGGATTACAGTACAGAGAGACATGAGGCAGGCAGACTTCCCTCTTACAAAAGTCCAAGTGTGATGAAGTGATGAGGTGGAAGTATGCCAGAGTTAGAGAAGAAAAAGCAATTAATTTGAGAACTGTTGACATTCACAGGCTTTGACAATAAATTGTATGTAGGGAGGGAGCTGGTAAAAAATTCTGAGGAACTGATGATGACTAGTAGGTTGTATACCTAATGACTGAGAAGATGGTGATCGAAATATTTAGGAGATTGAGTTTTGAACATGTTGAGTTTAAGAGGAAACTGAATATTTAAGAGCCAATATTAAATATTAATTTCAAGGATCTTAGCATAAGCAAATTGTTTATATTTGTTTACATGGAAACTTTTACCATATATTTAAGTTTGGTAAAAGTTCAACAACAAAAAAAAAATAACTGGAACAATCTGACTTTTTAAAGTCAAAATTGTCTAAAAAAAAGGTAAAAAGTAATTATGTTATACAAATGAGGTACAAAAAAAGAATAAACACAGAGGCATTAGAAGGGGCAGAAGGGCTCGTAGTTCTGAAAACTTACATCAGGAATAGCTTAAATAAGCAACAAAACCATGTACAGTACAGCATCCTTGAAAATCTATAAAGAAATAAGGGGTGAGGGAAGGAGGAAGAAAATAAGATAAGGTGTGGTAGAGAAGGATGTGCAGATTTATGACAGTAGAACAACATGTGTAGCTTAATGGGCAATGGATAAAGAACAAGATGGGGACAGAAGGGTAGTAGTAGTGAGACAAGGTGTGTAGATTAATGGGAAAAGGATAAAGAGGGAAGGAAAGAGTGAGAGGAGATGATAAAGGAGGGATCCATGGGTGGGGGGAGATTAAGAAATAGCAAGGTAAGTTAAGGAGCAGAATTAAAGTAGGAATAGGAAATAAGAGATATACAGAAACACTACAATGATCAGGAATAGACATTTTTAGGGGAAAAAAAGTAGGACTAGTAATCATTGATCTCAAAGTCAAACTTAAAGATTCAATCAACAGAGAAATCTACATTATTTGTCAGCTATATTAATATTGTTTTAGATGCATGTTCACACATGAGCAAATTCATATTTACATGAATGCATGTGTGTTTTAATATATCTGAATATGTATGCATGTGTGTTCATGTATGTATGTTAATAGATATATGTGGGTGAGTCTGAGTAGGTATAAATATACATATATATTTGTGTATGTATATATGCATATATGTACATATAAATATATCTGTGCTTAACTGTAGCTTGCTTGGGTGAAATAGGGGGTAAAAAGGAGGAAAAGAATAAAGTAAAAAATACAGAGTGAGAACAAAAGAATAACCTACAGGGAAGCAAAAAAAAAAAGGACATTCATGAATAGAATTTCTGCTATTACTATACATGCTTTCTTGAAATGCAAACTTATTAGTTTATATTTTGAATCTTCCATGATGTTCTGCTGGGCACATGACAATGTTTTGTTTTATTTTTTTATTTTCTTTTTCCGTCTTTTTCTCTATTTCTTATTTTGTCTTTAGTTCAATAAATAAAATTTTAAAAAAGAAAAAACTGCTGAAAAATGAGAAAATCAGGGAATAAGAAAAGCTTGTCAATTAAAAGATCAGTAACAAATTTGGAGAAAGGAATTTGGGTCAAAATGCTAGATAGTAAGAGATAATATGAGAAGCAGAGGAGGGCACTTATTGAAAATAGACTTTTCAGAGAATTTATCTACATATATGAGAAAAGATTAAGAATAATAGTTATTGGGAATGGGAAAAAAATTTTTAAATCTTTTTTTAAGTATAAGGTAGATATCAACTGGTTTATAAGTAGCAGAGAAGGAACCAATAGACAGGGGGAAAATGAAGATAATAATAGAGTAGAGATAATGGAGAGATGATTGGAGAAGCCAATGGGATGGGATTGTTTGTACATGCAAAGACGTTGTTTTTAGTAAAAAGCAAGGCAATCTTTTTGTGAGAGATAAGAGATAATGGCAGAAGACTTATGAATGATATGAGATGAGAAAGAAGAAACTCATAGTGAATGATCTTAATTTTTTCTGTAAAATTTAAAATTTCTCAACAAAAAGTGTGAGGGAAGAGAGGAAGCCATAAGAGGTTTGAAGAAGTAAAAAGGTTTAGAAGAGCTCCTCTGGGGAGCTAGATAATGAATTGAGAAAGAAAGTATAGGACTGCCTAGCATGTCAGAATCACAGCTGAGGTTGTATAAAAAATATTTGTCATAAAAGTTATATAATTTTTTCTACTTTGTTGAGTAGCACATGTGTAGGAATGAAGGTAGTAGATGGTAGGAGCCACTCAAGGATGATATTTAACATAATATAATGGAAAATATAATTGAGCTTTGGGGACTCAAGAGAAGAAAACAGTCTAGAGTTGAACTGGTTCACTAAAGGGTCAAGATGGAGAAAAGAGTTGGAAGGAAGATAATTAAGGAAAGAAGAATTAAGGAATTTTTGGTACAGATTCTTGGTACAGATAAAGAGTATTATTTGGTTATAGAAAATAGAGTTGGAGAACCAACAGATTATATTGTGGCTTTTGGAAATCTTGAACATGAAAAAGCCATCTTTTTGAGAAATGGCAAGATGAAATTCATGATCATTTTTGCATATGTTAGAGGTAAGGAGGAAGAATAGATCCTAGGAAATGAGTATGTCAAAGAATTAAGTATTTATGCTGTTTGACTCAGCATGTCAAAGTATGTGTGTTGAAGTCCCCTTAGTATAAGGGCAAGACTTAAGAGAGAAAAAAAAATGTGAGCCAGTATGAAACTCATTGAAGAAGAAAGTAGAGTGACTTAGAGGATTATAGATCCAGAGTTTTGATTGAGTAATAGAATGAATAGCTTAAATCTCAAAGGAAAGCAGTTATTGAGTGGTAGAGGCAGGGAGAAACCTGAAAGTGACGTTGGGGAGCAAGTAATATTTCAATTCATTTTCCTTGATCAGTGAGCCAAAAGGAATGAACAAAAGTGCAATCAATACTTGAAAGGGTATCCAGGGAGGTTGTATCATCAGAGGAGAACCAGATTTCATTGAGTGATAGAAGACAGTGTGGGAAAGGAAAATATTGAAGATGAAGGGAATTTTATTACCTATAGAATAAGTATTTCCAAGGGAAAAGTAGAAGGGGTAGTTGGCATCTCATAAAGGCTTTGAGAAAAAAGGTTTGAGGGTCATATGAATAGGGAATTAGATGATGGGGCATAGAGAATAGGGATTGGGTGATGACATGAGGAATTTCAAAGTCACAGGGATGTGTAAGGTAAGAAAAGTTATGAGAATATTCATCACTGAATAAAAGTTGCCCATGTCTTTCCCTAGAGACTAGAGATCAGACAAAAAACAAGCTAAGCACAAAATGGAAGGCAATAGTTAGATAGGAGGTCCAATTTAATTATTCCTCTTTTTTTCCAAAGACTGGAGATGAGGCAGGAAATGACACAGTAGGAGATGGAAGTCAAACCAGCTCAACATATGGACATCCTGTACCTGAATGACTTTCCTCATCCTCTTCAGCAGCACAGAAAATGGAAGGCCTAAGGTCAAAGGAAAGGTTCTTCCTCTTCATAAAGAAGATCTTCATATCTTGGATAAGAGATTAGACCTTCAGTAGAAGGTGAAATTTACCTTGTGCTGACCTAGAAATGGATGTTGCTGGCACCAGAGGCCTAGCAACCAACCCTCAGAGACACACATATTGCCAGAGATGAAAGGCAAGTAGTCATGGTCAAAGAAAGTTTATTCCTTTTCTCATCTGAAGCTTGAGCAAGAGGAAGAAGTCTCATTTACAGGGAGAAATCTAATAGGGAAAGATGGATGTACTCAGCAGGAAAGAGGAAGCATGTGGTTAGAGAAAAATCTTGTTCCTCTTCTCCAAGAAAGAGTCTACTTCTTACTTGAAATATTGACCCTCCTAATCTGTGTTTTTTTGTTTCCCTGGCCTCCTACAAAATACTTCAGATCTCATGTTCTTCAAGCATGCTTCTTAGTACCTCCCACTGCTAGTACCTCCCCTCTGAAATGTCTCTAATTTAAGTTGTATATATCTTTAATGTACATAGTTTTGGAGATGTCTCCCCCATTAGAATGTGATCTTCTTAAATGGATGCATAATGTTTCTTTCTCTATATTACATAGCTTAGTACACAATAAGGACAGAATAAATTCTTGCTAACTAATTGACTAGCTGGTTTACAGATGACAAAAGAGGAGACCTCATTAGCATCATCTTCTAGTAGCAGAGATGATTACTCCAAATAAAAGCCCTACTAAGTTATAATGTGTTATAATGACTAAAGTTATAATGACTAAAGTCACGCATGTGACAAGAACCAATATAAAGCAATAAAGACTATGTCTATCATCATCAACAGATGGAATTTATATCTTCTCTTGATCATAATGTAGTCCATGGCATCTATAAGATAGATGTTACTTAACTATCATGTGAAAAAGGATTGGACTGTTTGAACAGGAACTAAGTGGCAGTAACAATCACAATATGAAATGAGAAAATGAATCTGAAAATAATCATAGTCCAAAAACACATTATCACACAAATTGAAGGGTCTTCCTAAACATTTTAAAAAATAAAAAGGTTCTTAAGAAAGGATTTCCATGGAGGATGAGTACCAAATGGACAAAAGTGTATTAATGACTTGAAATTACTGACAACTCTCTGTCATAAATCTGAATGACTGAGTGATCTTATACTGAGTGATTTTAAGTATTTTTAAGATAAAAGATGAATGAAAAAATCTAACATAGCTTTTAACTCAGAGATGAGCTAAGCAAGTAGATGGCACAGTGGATAGAATACCATATTTGGAGTCAGGAAGACCTGACTTCAAATCCAGTCTCAGATATTTACAAGCTATGTGATCATGGGTAAGTCATTTAACACTACTGACCTCAGTTTCTAGAATTAAAGAAGGAAATGCAAAACACTCTAGTATTTTTGCCAAAGAAAACCTAAATGGGGTCTTGAAGAGTTGCACACAACTAAAATGATTGAATGGCAAATCTAACTTCTTGTACTATTATATGTTTTTGGTGATATTAAGCTGTGTATTAATCTTGGTACTAGCATGTGATACTAATTGTGTATCAATATCAATTTTTCAGCATAGTTAGGCCCCCAAATTTTATCATACTCCAAATTTTTACAAATTGGAAAACAGTTTATATAGCTAATTATTTTAACTCTATTAACTCTATTAAACTGATCTATTAAAAAAATGATTGCTCTTAATATCACCTCAGGTAAACTACCTAGTATTAGAAATAAAAAAAAGCATTAAAGTAAACAAAAACACATCTTGTCATTAAAATTTAGATGGAAAAATATAGAATATTCTGAGGAAACGAAAACTTGAAAACAAAATGCACATATACACAATATGAAGGCAAAAAACATTTCCCTGAGAAAGTGGGCAAAGAGGTCATGAACACATCTGATTATCATTTTGGGGGAAATTCCTTCTTTTCCATAGTTTCTTCATAATTATTGTATTCAACTACATCATTGTAACTAAAATTTCCATTTCCCCAAGGGCTCCCATAATCCAGACAGAATTGGAGAACAGATTACAAGCACAGCTCCTTTCTCTTTTACCAATTAATAAAGTGTTAATATGAAAAAAGAAATCCATATAAACAGAACCCTGAGACCCATCAGACAGTAGATGGAAGACTATAAACACAAGATTACCAAAGAACAGAAAAAAAAAATTTTCAGAAATTTTAGCATATGGGATTAAACAAATTATAACTTTACAATTTGAATATTAATTAGGATAATCCCTTAATAAGAAAAGCTGCTAGAGAAACTGAAAAAAGTAATACCTTGAGCATCAAGTGCTTTAGTAACAAAAGATCTTTTAAAAATGGGAGGGGGCTACTTAAAAAGGAAAAAAAAAATAAAAGATTGGCTAGCTATGCTTTAACTGAGTTTATGTGTGTCACTGGTTTTAAATGTCAGTTATCAAATATCATGAAAATTATGTGAATTTCATGTTGTAGAGACATGAAATATTCCTCTTCAAAAAGTCAGAATAGATTAGACATTATGAAATGGAAATGTGGAAATTAGACAAATACTTTTTTATTAGAAGGGAAGCTGTAGAAATGAATTGCTTTCATGATCATAGAGAAATAAGTGGGAAATGGCATAAGAAACAAAATTCTTTTCAAGAACATTATTTTATTTCTCATGGAGAAAGGGGGGGGAATGATTTCTTTTTAAGATCTTAAAATACAATAGTGGTAGAGACAAGGAAAGAAATTATGAGGAAAGAGAGAGAAACATTCTGAGAACATTTTAGAACTGTGTTCAAAAGGCCAATCAAACTATGTATGCCCTTTGATCCAGCACTAGCAGGTTTATATCCCAAAAAGATTTAAAAAAATAGGGAAAAAGACCTACATTTGCATTATTTCTTTTTGCACAAAACAAGTTATAGTACATAAATATGATGAAGTATTATTGTTCAACAAGAAATGATAAGCAGACAGATTTCAGAAAAACTTGGAATGACGTATTATATGATGCACAGTGTAAAGAGTATAAGCAGGAAAAAAAATAATAATAGCAGCAACAATCTACAGATTAATTATGAAAAATATAGCTCTTCTCAAAAATACAATGATCCAAGACAATTACAAAGGACTCATGATAGAAAATGCTATCTATTTCCAGATATACAAGTGATGTATTCTGAATTCTGATCAAAACATAAAATTTAATTTTTTCGTGGTTTTTTTTCTGTTTCTCCTTTCACAACATATCTAGAGTGGAAATACGTTTTATATGCTTGCACACGTTTAACTTAAATCAGACTGCTAACTATTTTTGGGAAAGGAGAGGTAAGGAAGAGAGGGGAGAACATTTGGAACATAAAATCTTTCAAAAACTAATGTTGAAAATTGTCTTTATGTGTATTTGGAACAATAAAATACTATTAAATAAAAGAGAGGGGGAAACATCATATGTCAAGAAATTAACAAGCAAAACTGCCCTGATGTTCTTGAACCAGATAGCAAAATAGATTTTCAAAGAATCCACTACTTATTTCCTCAAAGAGATCCCAAAATGAAAACACTTGAGAATATTATAGCTAAATTCTGAAGCTATGAAGTAAAGGAGAAGCAATCAGAAAGAAAAAAATTCAAATATCATAAAACCACAGTCAGGACTATAACAGAATTTGGCAGTTGCTACATTACAGAATTGGAAAGCTGATATTCCAGAATGAAAAGGAGCTAAGATTACAACTAAGAATCATCTACACAGAAAAATTGTGTAAAATCCTTCAGGTTCAGAATGGATATTCAATGAAAAAAATAAATAAATTACCTAAGCCCTCCTGATGAAAGGACCAGAGCCAAACAGAAATTTTAATTTTTAAATATAAGATGCAAGAGAAATTTAAAAAGATAAATAGGAAAGACAAACATAGGGTATTTAATACAGTTAAATTGTTTACATCCCTAGATGGAAATTTTGATCTTATATTGCTGAAAAACTTTATCACTAGCATTTACATAGGCAGAGGGTATGGGTATAAGTTGACATTAATGGAGCAATATAAAAAATGAGAAGTAAGAAAGAGAACTATATTGAGAGAAAAGAGAAAGTAAGAAAGAGAAATATGCTGAGAGAAAAGAGAAAGATGTAGAATGGGATAAATTATTTCACATGAAGAAGCATGAAAGATCTATGGGAAGTAAGGGAAAGATGGGGCAGATAGGCATCTCCTGAAACTTACTAATACCAAAATTGGATCAAAGAGAAACTAATTCAAATTCAGCTACATAGAGAAACTTATTTTACTCTATAGGGAAATAGGAGGAAAGAAGTTTTAAAGAAGAAATTGGAGGGGTAGAATGTATTAGGGTAAGCTGTTGTCAAAATCAAAACACTGTTGCTGAGGGACAAGGTAAAAAGATAAACAAGGGAAAAACAGGATAGCAAAAATATATTTAGCAATAATAATCATGAATGGGAGTGGGAAAAACTGACCCACAAGTTAAAAAAGGATACCAGAGAGGATCAAAAACAAGAATCCCACAATATTTTGTTGACAAGAAACACATTTGAAAAAAATAGAGACATACAAAGTAAAGGTAAGAGACTGATACAGAATCTATTGCACTTTAACTGAAGTTAAAAAAAAAAGTAAGGGTAGCAATCATGATCTCCAAAACAGCTAAATCAGAAATAGATCTAATTAAAAGACATAAAGAAAATGTATCTTCATAAAAGGAATCACAGACAATGAAATAATGACAATACTAAACATATATGCACCAAATTATAGAGTGTCCAAATTTTTAAGGGAAAAGTTAAATTAGCTATAGGAAGAAATAGACAGTAAAATAACACTAGAGAGGGATCTGTTTTCCTCCCTCAGAACTAGATAAATTTGAACAAAAATATAAAGAAAGAAGTTAAGGGGGTGAATAGAATTTTTAAAAAGTTAAATATGATAGACTTCTAGAGGAAACTGAATAGGAATAGAAATGTATAAACTTTTTTTCTGTCATTAGCATATGACACATACACAAATGTTGACCGTGGATTAGGGCATAAAAACCTCACAACTAAATATACATATATCAAATGTATCCTTTTCAGATCACAATGCACTTAAAAACTACATTCACACAAGGGCAATGGAAAGATATAGTAAAAATTTGTTAGAAACTAAGTCATTTAATTCTAAAGAACAATTCCAAAGAATAAATCATAGAAACAATCAATAATTCCATTAAAGACAATGACAAGAAGGAAGCAACATACCAAAATTTATGTCATTTAGCCAAAGCAATAGTTAGGATGAATTTTTCATCTCTAAATGCTTATATAATTTTTTAAAAAATTTTAAAAATTAAAAACTAGAAAAAAATTTTAAAACTCCAATTAAACACTAAGGTGGAAATCCTGAAAATCAAAGGGCAGATTCATAAAACTAATTGTAAGAAAGCAACAACATTATAAATAAAACCAAGAGATGGTTTTATGAACAAAATAAATAAATTGCTTGATTTGATTTTAAAGAGAAGAAAAACAAATATCAAAGATGAAAATGATAAGTTCACTACCAATGTAAAAAAAATTATTAGGAGCTTTTTTGTCAAGTAATATAACAATAAATCTTACAGTCTAAACAATGGAAGAATATTTTTAAAAATATGTTTCCCAGGTTAACAAAAAATGAAATAGAATACTTAAATAACCCCATCTTAGAAAAAGAAATTGAACAAGACGTTGAAATCCCTAAGAAAAAAAATTTCAGTACCAGATGGATTCACAAGTGAATGCAACCAAATATTTTAAAAGAACAATTAATTCTAATACAAAAAAAACTATTTGGAAAAATAAGCAAAGTAGTAATCTTACCAAATTCCTTTTATAACAACTAAACAAGGAAAAGCAAAAGTAGAGAAAAATATAGACTAATTGTGCTAATGAATGCAAAACTTTTAAATAAAATGCCAGCAAGAAGATTACAGCAACATATCATATGGATCATATACTCTGATCATGTTGGACTTACATCAAGAATGCAGAGACAGTTCAATATTAGGGAAACTATCAGCATAACTGATCACATAAAAAGCAAAGCCAACAGAAATACAATTATCTCAACATATTCAGGAGAAGCTTTTGACAAAATACAATAGTCATTCATATAAAAAACATGAGAGTATAGGGTAAATGATTTTTTTTAAATTATAAGTAGTATAAAACCATTAGCAAGCATTATCTATAATGGGGATATTCCAATAAGATAACAGAGGAAGCACAGCTGCTCCTTTTGATCATTTTTATTTGATATTGTACTAGAAATTCTAATTATAGCAAAAAAAAAGAAAAAATTCAAATTGAAGGAATAAGAATAGGCAACATGATAGTATACTTAGAGAATCATAGAGGAAAAATAATCAAAATAATTCACAACTTTAGCAAAGTTGCAGGATATAAAATAAACCCACATAAACCATCAGCATTTCTTTATATTGCCCACAAAGTCCAGCAACAAAGATAAAATGAGAAATTCAACTTAAAATAACAGTAGACAATGAAATATTCTGGAAATCTACCTGCCAAGACAAATCCAAGGCCTAAAAGAACAAATTCCAAAACTCCTTTCTCACAAATAAAATGACAGCTAAATAATTGAAAAATAATAATTGTTCATGGGTAGGCCTAGCCAATATAATAAAAATGATGCCTCTATTGAAATTAATTTACTTATTCAGTGCCATAACAAAAAGTATTTTGCAGAGGTACAAAAAAATAACAAAATTCATTAAGAAAAACAAAGGTTCATGGATATCAGAGAAATTAATTTTGAAAATATGAAGAATGGCAGCCTAGATGTACCTTATCTCAAACCATATTAAAAAGAATAGTTTGGTTCCGGGAAAGAAATAGAGTGGTTAACCAGTATAACAGATAAGATATACAACATATAGTAGTTATTGACTACAGCTATTTAGAGTTTAATAAACCCCAGATGCCAATTTTTGGAACAATAAATTTGACAAAAACTGCTGGGAAAATTGGAAAACAATATGGCAGAAACTGGAAATAGAGCAACATTTGTATCAAATACCAAGATAAGGTCAAAATGGGCGCATGATGTAAACTTAGGGTGCTATCATTAACAAATTGGGCATGCATGAAACTATCTGTCAGATCAATAGAGAAGGGAAGAATTTAGAACTAAATAAGAGATAGAAAACATGTGATGTAAAATGTATAATGTTGATTATATAAATTAAAAAGACTATACACAAACAAAACCAATGTAACCAAGATTAGATGAAAATCAGAATGCTGGGGAAATTTTTTGCAGCAAATGTCACTGATAAAAGCCCTATTTCTCAAATATATAGAGAACTCAGTCAAATTTGTAAGAATAGAAGTCATTTCTTAATTCAGAAATGGTCAAATGATATGAACAGATGGTTTTCAGATGAAGACATCAAACCTGGCTATAATCACGTGGGAAAAGTTTTAAATCATTATTCATTAGATAAATGATAATTAAAACAACTCTAAGTTATTACCTCACACATATCGGATTGGCGAATATGACAGAAAAGGAAACAATAAATGTTGGAGGGAATGTGGGAAAATTGGAATGCTAATGTGCACTTAGTGAAGTTGTGAACTAATCCAACTATTCTAGAGAGCAATTTGGAACTATGCCCAAAGGGCTGTCAAACTGTACTTCTTTTTGATCCATCTATGTCACTAGTATGTCTATATACCAATGAGATTATTTTAAAAAGAAAACCATATTTGAGTGAAAATATTTGTAGAAGTCCTTTTTGTATCTGAAAACTGAAAGTCCTTCAACTGGGGAATAGCTGAACAAATTATGTTATATGATTGTAATTGAATACTATTGTGTTATAAGAAATGATAAGCAAAATGCTCTCAGAAAACCTGAAAACATTCGTACTAACTGATGCAGTGAAATGAGCAGAACTATGCAACACTGTACACAGTAACACCAATACTGTGATGATGATCAATTGTGAATGGCTTAGCTATTCTTAGCAATACAATGATCCAAAATAATCAATAGCATTATTGATAAACAATGCTATCCCTTCAGAAAAAAAACTGATTGAACCTGAATGCAGGTAAAACATACTACTTTTCACTATTTTTTGGGGGGGGAGGGGTTGTGTCTTCTTTTACAATGTGACTAATAAAGAAATATGTTTTGCATAATTGCACATATATAACCTATATCAAACTGATTATGATCTCTGATGGGGGGAAGGACAGAGGGAGAAAATTTGGAATATAAATTTTTAAAATAACATTTTAAATTGTATATGTAATTATAAAAAAATTAATAAAATTATCAACTAAATATAGTCCTAAAAAAACCACTAGAGATAATTTTATACTTCATCTTATAGAGGTAAAATAATTTACTTAAGCTTACATGTTTTCATAAAGTTAGAAATCACCAAAACAATGGGAAACTACATAAAGGCCTAATGAGGAGATTAGGCCATAAAAACAGGTTGACATAAATGTACTAGACTAACAATTATTCGACATTAAAAAAAAAGAATAAAAAACCGTAACTACAACAAATCAGGTCCTATCACTACATGTTAGCATCTTGACAAGTTAAAATCAGTTAAGATATAAGCCTCAAAGAAGCCTTCTCTCCTCCACCCAAAAAATAAATAAATAAATAAATAAATAAATAAATAAATAACGCTATGTCTTCAAATAACAACTTTTTGAGCTGACAGGTAGCATGCTTATGTGGAGGGAGGGGGGAAGGAGAGTAAAGAGCCTCCAATATGCCATATAGTCAAGATAATTAATTGTTAAGAAAACTTTAGAGGTCCTTGAAAAAAA
Organism: Myrmecobius fasciatus; assembly: GCA_023553655.1. Classification (NCBI taxonomy): domain Eukaryota; kingdom Metazoa; phylum Chordata; class Mammalia; order Dasyuromorphia; family Myrmecobiidae; genus Myrmecobius; species Myrmecobius fasciatus. The sequence continues at coordinate 42,160 of JAJPUD010004884.1, forward strand.
AGCGTTCTTATAACATATGTTTTTGTACATGTGTGTATATATACATACATGTGCATATAGGCATATGTAGAGATTGTACATGTGTATATGTCTTCATATATAATGAAGTAGTGGCCAATTTCTATGCTCTCTTTGCATATTGTCTATTCCTAATGACATTGCTATTATCATGTTCCATAGTTCGATTTATAGGTCATGCAGGTGTCTTCTTAAGATGTATAACATTGCTTTAAAGGATTTCCCTTCTGTTTCACTTCATCTTCCTTATGACCACCATTGACAACTACTGATCAAGTAATAAAGTAAATCTATTCAGGGTACTATTAATGTCTAGCCTTTCTGTACAAACTTCTTATTATTGAATAATATAGAAATATTTTATTTCTTTCTACAGTTGGAACTAAATTACCATAGGACTGGAGTAAGTCAGACACTGTCTAAAATTCAGGTATTAGCTTTTATGTTCCCAATTTCTTTCATTCTTACTATACATTCTTCCTTTTACTCCAAGTACTTGATAACAAGCTAGTGTCTTTCAGTGCTACCTACTAATTACTTGATTTATAATTTAAACTTTTTTAAAAATTTAATACATCTCAGAAAAAAATGCCTTTAAATATTTTTCTATATCTTTTTATATTTATTCCTTTCATTCTTGGTTATTTGGGATTCTTTTCTCTCCTCTAAGGAGAAATTTCCCTTAATTGTGTCAGTACCTTACTAGATTCCATAGTCATCACTTTGTTCCACCTGGAGCAATCATGGTCTTTGAAGCCATTGCCATCTCCTCCCAGAGAAATGCGATGACAATTTTGATCTGATTGACAGTTTGTCATGCTTGACACAGTTTGTTTTTAGGAAATACTATCCTAAGGTTTTGTTTCTGTTACAGGCTTTTTTTCCCCATTCAACCTAAGAAATTATTCAAAATAAAAAATATATTTTACTATATTTAGTATTTTGTGTATTACATATAAGTTTAATAATTAGTTAACATAATAATAGTTTATTCATAAAATAATATTCCAAAATAATGTATATATTAAATTCCATATTTATCAGATAGTCTTCAATTTACTAATTTAAAGAAAGGTTTCTTTAAAATACAAAGCAAATAATCAACAATCAACCAAAATTTATTATGATCTTCCCTCTGAAATTCTGTGCTTTGATGCTCTAAGAAAGTAGTTATTAGATATAGAGGATATATGCTCATACGTTCTTTTTTTTATCCTCATCATCTTTCCAAAACATAACTTCTGCATTTTTATAATTATTTCACATAAATAGAACTATTGACAAAGTCTTTAATCTTACTGACTTCTGAAGGAAAAAAAAAAAACTTAATAGGGATTTTAGGTATGAACCATTGATGTCCATTATTAACAGAGCCACTTAAAAAAATTTCTTGTTATATTTATTAGTCTTAAATTTACACTTGCAGGAGAGAGGGAATAAACATTTTTATAGTGCCTACTATATGCTGGACCCTATGCTAAGTGGCTTTTTTTAAATCACATTATCTCATTTATTCTTCCCAACAACGCTATATCATTTTATTTCTATTTTATAGATGAAGCACAGAGGCAAACTGACATTAAGGAATTTGTCAAGGATTAAAGAACTAGTGTCTGAAGTCAAAGGTTTTCCTGCCTTAAAATCTTAGATTCTAGGTAGTATATTACCTTTCACTACATGATGTTGACATGTAATTTGCATGATTCAAATGTATAGAAATTGATAACTAATCAAATGATAAAAAATAAAAGATAAATAACCTGAGAAACCTATGAAATATAGCTTGATTTTGGCAATAAAAAGTCATTTAAGCAAATCCTATATTATTAGTTACATATAATAGGTTTTTCCCCTTACTTAACTGAAGATAGTTATTTAAATTCAGTTCAGTTATTAAACAAATATTTAACAGAGGGCCAAAGTTAAGAAAATAATATGCTTTCTGCAAATTAATAAAATTTAAGATATTTCCCTAATATATTCCTCAAAGAAGCCTTTATTCACATATGAATAACATATTTTCCAAAGGCCATAGCAATAAATTAAATGTTAGTTTTATTTTTGATTTCTTGAGACTACATAAGACTTCATAGATTTTCAGGCTTTAAAATCATACTATTTATGCACTTGCATACATCAAAATGTGTGTTTCTAAATTACTCTGTGTATTCTTATTTCCTATTATACATTACTTAATCCAAATGATGAAAAATAGCCTTTAAAAAATGAAGACTGAAAAAAGGGGAAATATGTCAAGTATCCTAGTTTGAGGCATTATGAAGAACAGAAAAAATCTATCTTGTCTAATAATACTTATCTAATAAATTCTTCAGCAAATAATGTATTTATTTATAATAAGGTTAAAAAGAAAAAAAATCACAGGTTTACTTCTAAATTAACATTAGGGAAATGTTTCACAAGATAAAGTTAAAATTATTTTTGTCTATATATGTGTTTGATTATAAGTAACAATATCCTTTTTTATTTCATGGGAATAAGAAATATATTTGTGAAAAAAGAAACATTATTTTTTTATTTCCAAATATTTTTTTTAAAAAAAAGAAGAAACACTAGTAATAAAAACATGGAGCAAATAAAGGGAAGTGCTATTCTAAAATATATTTAATGTGAAGAATTAAGGGGTGTCTGGGGAGGGAACAGACAAGCATTTGCAATCCAGATTGCCTGGAGGTAAATTAGTCTTTCTTAGTGCCCAAATCATCAGCTGCTGCTATATTAGATTGATAAGCTGTCATCTATTAACATTACTCCTATAATTGATCATTACTAGCATCCATTGCTTTCTAGAATCACATTAGAAGGTCAGTTGTTCTTCAGCATTGGAGATTGGGAGAATTTCTCTTGGAAATCTTATATCTAAGAAAGGCAATCTTCTGGAACAACAATTCTTAACCATGAACTTAAAAATACTTTGATAAATTGAATTTCTATATGTTTCCTTTATAATCTTATGTATTTGATTTTAGTTATTTAAAAATAACTAAATCTTGTTTTCAATATTCAGATTGCCAAAGTGGTACATAACACAAAAAAGGTTAAGAACTCCTGTCTAGAATTCCAACCTGATTTCTTTGTCTCATAGGTACTTATGTAAGAAAATAGAGAATGTTTTCCTGAGCTTTTACATAACCTCCTTTACCTTGAGCATCTCTTCTATAGCTTTTTTATTCAAAAATATCACTCATTTTCAAACCTGAAAACAAATATTTTCATAGTTTCTATATTATTTGTTATATTGCTTTTACAAAAGAGAAGATGGATTGAAATGAACTTCAGAAGTCAACAAAACAAAAACATTCAGGAAAAACACCACACATTCTATATATAGAAGACTGATTTTCTTCCTGCTATTGGGAAATATTACCTGTTTTGTGTGTTTTGCTGCCCACTAGTGTCCTATGACAATAAAATACTTGACATGTAGACAGCATGTAACAATCTCTGACAGACTTAGCAAATAGTCAGACGTTTCTAATTTGTATCTAAGTAGTATATTTTAAAATTCTATAAAGTAATTTTTGTAATATGCTGATTAATATTAACTAAAGATTGACCTTTACTAAAATGTCTCTCATTTTACAGTAAGCAAAAACCAAATAATGTGAGTGCTTACCTTTGGAAGTAATATTTAATTTCCTATTACAAAATTAATTTATCATTTTTAGACTAAGAATTTTGATGCTCTCTTTTTCAACAAATGCTTAACATTAATGTCAATTTAACTTAAATATTTGTCATTTTGTGTGTTATATCACACATCATATGGATGTGAATGTGTTTGCAGTCAGTATTAACAGTCAACAAGCATTTATTAAGTGCTCATTCTATGCTAAGCCTTATACTAAGTGTTAGATACACAAAAAAGAAAGAAAGAGAAAAAAGCAAAAAGAGAGTTTGTGTTTTCAATGAGATCAGTCTAATTTTGAAAACTAGACACAAACAACCATGTAAAAAAAATAAGATATATACAAGATAAATGAATGATAATCTTAAGGGAAAGGCACTGATATTCAGAGAGTTTGAAAAAGGTTCTCACAGAAGATAGGATTTTAGTTGGAATATGAATGAAGCCAGGGAAATCAGGAATTGAATATAAGGAGGAAGAGAATTCCAGGCATGGAGAACACTAGTGACAATGCATGAAGTCATACACATACTAATATACACATAAAAGGAATTTCCCATGGTATATGTTATGCTGTGCTTCTTTTTTTTAGGGATTATCATAAATTCATTTGAGATACTTTTCACATCTCCTTCACAAGATCCACATTCATGACAAAAGACTTTTTAGAGATAAATATAATTATGTACATTAGGAGATAGGAATGAAGAATGTAAGAGTGGCAATTTTTAGTGGGGATTCTTCCCCTCCTACACAACCAACATGGTGTATCAGTTCTTCCTTGTAAATTCAGTGAGTTCCATGAAGTAATAGAGCACACAATCAAGTTTAAAAAAGAAATGGGATTCCTATCATTTATCACTGTGTAACTTGTACTGAGCATTTTTTCCCTACAGAAGGCACACAATATCCTAAGTCCAGAAGTATAAAAATGGATACAAAATCTATATCTAGCTTCCTCAAGATGAGTAGGAAAAAAACAACCAGATTAAATAAAAATTGTCATCATGTACTCATTTTTTTTAATTAAAAGCAAATGAAATCAGGCTAAACAACACAAAGTTGCGGCAAGGTAGTATAAGGTAAAGTTTTCAAGCAGATTTAATGAGGTAATATGTTCCATCCAGAGAAGAAAATGTCAAAGCCTAGGAATGTAGGTCTAGGAATGCAGTCAGATTTCATATTAGGAACTGAGAAGTCCAGAAAGATTCAACACATCCCATTTTATTGTTCAATAGCTGTGTTTACACTAGCAACCCATCTACTCTTCATCTCAAACTTGGTTTGCTTATTAGAGAATGATAATATTAACTGTGTGTGTTTCATTAGAAAGTATTTAATTGTGTTTATATATGCATATATCACTAATATTACATATATAATATGTGCAAATATATACATACATAGACATAAATACATATGTGCACATCTATGCTAGCATATATGAAACAGCATATAAGGGAAGGGCAATGAAAGAGAACACACAATCTCTATATATATAGATATAGCTATATGTGTATGTGTGTGTATAGACATGTGTGTTTATCATTGGGTGTGTGCCAGATAAATACAAATAGAAATAGAAATGTATATGTCTGAAATACTAACTAATTGCTCATCTGAATGCATATATATACAATTTTATTTTCACTAAATGTACTTTCTAAAGTTAGAATCAATAATCCAATAACCAATAACATGCATAACAAATATGAAATCCTTGATACTTCATTAAAATAAATTGGGTTTGTATATGTATGTGCTTATATATACATGAATATATGCATATACATGCAGAACTTGTAAAAGTATACATATGAGACCCTCAAAGCACTTGACAATTTTCATCTTTAAACCTATTATTGATATCATACTTGAGATAGATACATGTGGTAATTTATTCAAGAGCTTAATCTAATAAAACATTGAATTCCCAATTTAAAGTTATTTGACCTAAATTTCAAATTGCCCTATAATCATGCATCTTTTTAACCAAAAAGCAAAATTTTATCTATGAGAATACTGGAATAATGTATATACCCTTTGTTAAAAACATATTATTAAAGCACATTAATATTCTTAAAACTTAGCACCTTTTAATAAAAACTCAAAATATCAATCTGTTTAAACTCAAATTAATTGAAGTAATTTTATGCCAAATCAATTGCAGTTTGGGGCCTACTAGTCAGTGTATTTAGTTATCAGAATATTTTAATATGGATTTTTTAATAAAATAAGTTCATTCAAATAGATGAGCATTATTTCAAAATAATAAGTGAGAAAAACATCTTATCTCTCTTCTAGTGTTATTAGAAGTATGTATTTATAGATTTTGAAAGCATGTCCAAATGGGAAAAAATGCATACCAAACTGAACTCTTTTATATAATCTTATGTTATGTTGGGATGTGTGGTATGATTATGTTTATCTATATATCACCACTCATTGGGGAAATCTTTAGAGCAAGTTGGCAATAATTGTAAAAGAGCTCAAAGCCTGGGGCTTTTGTTTGTTTGTTTGGGAGGTTGTAGGGTTTTATTGTTTTGTTTTGTTTTGTTTTAGCCTGGTCACACAGAAAGGAGGAAACTAAAAAAAAAACAATACAGCACATAAAATAGCCATTTTTTTTATTGGCTATGTATACCTTATGACAGATAATGTACTTAAATGTTTTATGGTAATAATCATTATCAATATATTTTAAGAAGTCTTTGGATAAAGTGATAGGAAAAACTACCCACAATGACTGTGTATGTGTATGCAACATATACATATATGTGTGAATAGACAGTGGTGGATTTAATATGAAGTCTATCATGCAAAAGCTATTTTGTGTAACATACACAACCAAAATAACAATATTTAGATTATAATTATTCAGATATTATACAATTTAAACATAATGTCAAGACCGTTTACATCATCTTTTAAAAATACTGATTAAAAACCATACACATGTTTAGCATATCTCTATGCGTACAAAAATACAGAAAAATAATGGTTGATTTCTCATCTTAAATTATGGATCTTAGAATGTAAAATAGATACAACTTATATTCACAATAATAAAAGCAACCTATGTTATCATTTCAATCAAAAGGTGTCATGTCTCTCAAGAGAATGGGATTTTTTTTTAATTTTTCTAAAATCATGAGCTTTATTATGATGAATCCAAGGATTCATGCTGACAAATTAGAAAGGCCTTAAATAATATCTTATATGTTTACTTATATGACAGTATTCCAATATTTTCTTCAATTTCATATTAAATTATAACTTCCATGATGCATCACACTGTGTATGCTCTAATGTAAATATATTCCCCTAAGGTAAAATTCCACAGAGGATGTAGACAAGGTATAGTACCCTCTGAGGAAAGAGGGGGGAGTATAATGTCAAATTGGTTCTAATGCTTTACCGAAAAGAAAATTTCAAAATGCAAGTTTATGAACAGTTTGTTCAATTAACAGGTAATATAGTATAATTTTTACACTATAATTCAATTCTAATTTTTCTTTTAGAATGCAGCCATTTTAAAGGCATAATTTCCTTAATTTTATTAATATATATGCATATACATATATACACACAGAAATGGTTATAAGTATATATTTTCATCTAATAGGCAGTTTAACAAATAAAAATGTATATCCAACTAGCATTTTTTCTCAGCCTGCACTCTGAGATTTATTTGTCTCTTCCAGGAAAATCTCACATTCTCCTTTGCTTCTTAGGTTTTTTCATATAAAAATATTTTATTTTTTTTCTCCCTTTCTAAGGGGTCAATTCTGTTTAATTATTTAATTTTAACTGTCAGAATGTAATGAATTTTAGACTGATCTGTGTGCAGAAATTTGAAATGGTAATTCAAAACTGCAGCTATTCTCAAGCTATGCCCAAAACCAATAGTTTCCTATCATTTTGATGCTGGGAGAAAACCATCAATATGTACATTTATATTTCTGTCATACTAACTTAAGGTATTGTACACAGTGATTGTGTGCACATCATTAAGTAGTAATAGCTATTTAAATTCTTAAGAATAAAATCCTTCAAAATATCAAATGTCTATGGAGAAAAACCAAAATATTTACTTCATTCAGTTATTACATTTTCACAACTTTATAAATGTCAAGATTTGTAAGCACATCAAATGACGTAATGCTTATCACTGCATATTTTTACATAAATTAGTGTTAGGAATACTGAGTAGCACCTTCTTAGGAATGAAGTAAGAGATGAAGATTGAAAAAATATATTTTAAAGAAAATCATTTATAATATTGTAAATAAATTGTACCAGAGCATAACCACATTTCTTTGTAAAGCAAAACAGCAAAGATGCTTATAGCTTAAAGTAGAAGGTTTCAGTGTTCTATTCATTATACTCATATAGAGGATTTGAATTGTTCTCCATCTGGTTTTAGTTGTGAAAGAAGTAAAAAAAAAAAATTTTCCCAATCTATTCATTTCTCATCAAGACTAGTTTATTCTGAATGAGGTGGCTATCAAGTACTGTAGTTAGAGAATGGGTTGGTACTCTGCTAGGTAAGCTAGCTTAAATGATTACAGAGCAATTTCTCCCCCATCCTATCCTCCTACCTTCCCTGCCCCCCTCCCCCACAGGACAAGGTTTGAAATGCTGGGGGTAGAGGGGGGAGAATACAATTGATCCAATTATACAGTTCCCCAGTTCACTCTTAGCAATTAACAGAATTTAAATGAATCACAAATAAAAGATATTACTCACCATTCAAGATGCTCTGGAACAAGGAGAAAGCCAATATCCACATGCCCCTGCTCTTTTCTATTCTTCCAGCTATATGCTTGGCTTTCCACTCTTTTGCTTTCTTTTTCTCAATTTGTCAACTGCAAGGTTAAAGCTACAAGCTAAGAAGACGATCAGTTCAGTTTATTTTGCTGGTTGCCGTGTAGCTGCTTGGAAAATGCGTGTATGTGTTTGATTGTCCTTAAAGCAAGTGATCTGTCTCTCCTCTTCTCCACTGACACTTGCTCACTGGCTTTCTCTTTCAGAAAGATGCAGCCAGAGGAAAGAGGGAGGCGGGTGCTTTAAGCCCAGGTGTGTTGTTAGCTCAGGGAGACAGCAGCAGGTTTGCAGCAGCAGGTCTACAGGTGAAAATATCCTCAAATGCAAGCATGAGCTCATCCCTGGGAATATACAGTCCAGAATCTGCAGAAATCAGGTTCCAAAACCTTCACCCTCCACATTCAGGCAGCAAGCAAACAGACAGGCACATCTTTCCTCTCCTACAGCTTTAATCACATTGATCCCTCAGCTAACCTTCTCTGCCTCTGAGACTCAGAGCTAAGTATTAACCCTGTCTCATGCCTCTGTCCTTTGTAGCGTTCTGCAGTCTTAAAGCAGCAGTAGAGCACTCGCAGCTGAAGTGGAGGCAGGATTGGTGGTGAGTGGGAAGCCAACCAACAGCACTGAGTAATTTAGAATAATTTCCAATAGGCTTAAATAATGATTTGACAGCTAGTTATTTTTAGCTATTGCCTTATCAGCACTTAATAAGACACGTTAAAGGGAAATGATTCAGGAAGGTAGCAAGATATGCAGAGGTAATGGTGAAATGTTTAGCATCTTTGACATAAAATCTCCAGCCTAATAAAGATTTCTTTGTTTTCTTTTTCCAAAAGATTCTCATTTGTATTTCTAAAGTAAAATGGGAGTATCAGATATTGTATATTATGATAATGCCTTTGATTTAAGGGCTGATTTTTAATTAACATGAAAACATTATAAAGACACAACACTAGCAGTTGTAATTGTAATATATAACCAGCTCTATTAAAAAAAACAAACACATGCCCCCATTCACCACTAAAAAGTCAATAAAAATTGATAGTATTCTGATTATATGACATTGTTGCAAAAACCATAATATGATGCAGGTAAAAGTTAAAACACATATGCAATTCTTCATGTACTTAAGAATGACTTATGGCCCAAAAGCCTGACTTAAATTAAATAACCATGAAGGGGTGCTCAAAAGCAAAGAGAGTTCTGGCAATGAAAACATGTTCAAAAGGTAACTAGTGAGCTTCCTTTTGCAAACAAAGCCGGTGTTGTCCTCCTTGCACAGGTACACACACACACACACACACACACACACACACACACAAATTAACTAGGAAGTATACACACACACACATATACATACCCACATACACAGGACCTTCCAAATCAGAAGAAGAAGAAGAAGAAGAAGAAGAAGAAGAAGAAGAAGAAGAAGAAGAAGAAGAAGAAGAAGAAGAAGAAGAAGAAGAAGAAGAA
>JAJPUD010004884.1:72437-102780 GCA_023553655.1 Myrmecobius fasciatus
AAATAAAACTATTTAAAAATATAAAAACATTTTTAGTTCACTGGCTATACCAAAACAGATGGTGGGATAGATTTGGCTCACAGACTGCAGTTTGCTGAATCTTGAGCTATACAATGTGGAGAGCAACCTGGGTAGAGAAATGTGTTTCATTCAACAGGAAAATAGAATGGAGAGAAGGAAATGGAAGTGAGGAATTAAGACCAAAAAAAGATTAAAAGAAGGATTAAAATACTTGACTAAACAAAGTTGAACTAATGACACATGCACAAAAATGTATATCTTTTTGAGATAAAAAAGAAGAGGAATCTCAAGAAAAGCCCCAAATTGAGGAATGACTGAAAAAGTTGTTACATATGTACACACACACACACACACACACACACACACACACACACATATATATAATACTAGAATATTATTGCGTTATAAGAAATGATGGAATGTTGGTTTCAAAGAAACCTGGGAAGACTTATATAATGTGACAAATTGAATTGAATTAAACCAGTAATATTTATGCAATAACAACAATAGAGTAAAAGGTGGTTTTGAAAGGATTAGGAACTTTGATCAGTGTAATAACCAACCACAATTCTAGAGGAATTATGTAAAACATGCTAACCATCTCCAGATAGAGAGGAGCGGGATTCAATATCAAAAGAGACATTTGGGGGTAGGAGTGGGGGTTGGACATGGCCAATGTGGAAATTTGTTTTTCTTGACTATATACATTTGTAAGAGAAACTTTATTTTTCTTTTGTTCTCAGTGTAAGTTGAGAGTCAGAGAGAATGAAAAAGCAAACTTTTACTGTTTGAAAATATATGTGAAATTAAAAAAACACATCATTGCAGGCTGGGTGAAAAAAAAAAAGATGAAGAACATGGAACCAAAAGCAGAAAACATCCAGCATAAATTAGTGGTGCTAAACTCATTAATTTCTCATCTCCCTCTTCTTTGTAAAGAGAGATCTGGGGGGTTAGAGGGAAGAAAAAATAATATAAGAGAAAGTTTATGAAGAGAAACACACAATTCATGATAATCTTTAATGTTAATAGGATAAACTCATCCCCAAATGGAATAAGATAGCACAATTAATTACAACAAAAATCATTCATTTTAATGCAAATACAAATTTCTTTTTGTAAACGGACAAAATTTTATTTTCTCATTATTTGCCCACCTCTCTCACCTCCAATATAAAAAATAAACAAATTCCTTGCAACAAATATACAGTCAAACAAAATGTATTCCTGCACTGGCCATGTCTAAACATTTTATGACTTATTCTAATTAATTATTATTTAATTAAATTAAAATAATTAATAATTAATTTTATGAATTATTCTAATTACTTGGAGATTTTTTAAATGGTATTTGTACTATATATTTCTACTTCAGAAAACTGATCATTAATACTACTGGAACATTTATTAATAGGGCAATGGAATTTACCTTTATACATTGGAATGAGTACCTTATATGTTTTAAAATAAAGAAACAAAAGTAAAATAAAATAAATAAATCATAATGAGAATATTACATATTAAAATATTATCACAGAAACATGATCTAGAGGTTGATTTGTTTTTCCTGTTATCTGCTCCCCTTCTAATTTTAGTTGCATTGTTAATATCATGCAAAAACTTTTTTTAAAATGTAATAAAAATTGGTCATTTTACTTTCTGTGTATCTATGGCCTTGACAGACTATGGACTTTAAACCTCTCTTAGAAAAGAATTCTCTTCCTTGCCATTCTAATTTATTCATGATGTCAACGAGTCAACAAGTATATTAAATGTTTACTATGTGCCAGACATTGTATTAAGTGGAATAGAAATTCAAGCAGTTATAGTCCTCAGGGAGCCCACATTCTAATGGAAAAAATGACATGTAAAAAAACAACTTCTTTACCAAAAATATATATATAGATAGAGTATCTTGTTCATGAATCAGCAAGAGAACAATGGACCTTTTGATAAATTCATGTAATGTCTTTGCTAATATTTTAATTAAAATTTTTGTTGCATCAATATTCATTAGAGAAATTGGTCTATAATTTTCTTTTTCTGTTTTGGCTGTTCCTGGTTTAGCTACCAGCATCATATTTGTTGTCAGGACTCCTTTTTTGCCTATTTTTCTGAATAGTTTATATACCACAAGAATTAATTTTTATTTAAAGATTTGGTAGAATTCATTTGCAAATCCTAGAGAATTTTTCTTTGAAACGTCATTGATGGCTTGTTCAATTTCTTTTTTTCAAAATGAGATTAAGTATTTTATTTCCTTGAATGAAAGGCATTTCTCTATCCAGGTTGCTCTTCCCTCATTGTATAGCTCAAGGTTCATGGACCCAGTGTCACTAGATCAAGAATGCATAATGAAAAGTAAGGTATAAGAAGATTGTAAAGATAGGAAGGAGCTGAGGAGAAAAGGTTTTGAACACCAAACTGAAGAGTTTTTATTTGATCCAGGAAGTAATACTGTCATAGAGTTTATTGTTTGGGAGACGGTAATCATGGTCAGATCTCCATTTTAAAAAAAAAAATCATTCTAGTGGCTGAATGTCTCCATGTATGGGATTTGAGACAGCCAGACTCACAGGAAGCTATTGCAATAGTCCAGACACAAAGTGATGAGGGCCTATATTAGTGTGATAGAAATGTCATAGAAGAGAAGGAGGTTATGCTGAAAAGTTATTGCAAAGATGAAATCAAAAAAGCCTTGGAAATAGATTGAATATGGGATATGGAGATAGATTTTTTAATGTTCCATGACTGCATGGAGTTGGGAAGAATTTGAGAGAAGAGAGGTTTCGGTCTTCTGGCTTCCCACTTCCAGAGAGAACACTCATAGTTCTGTACTTTCTTCTGGTCATGAAGGACAGAAAGACTCTGGAAGTAACTAAAAAGATGGCAACTTCAATAGCATCCCTATCCCCAGTTCACTATATTAGTAACTTTAGGGATTTTCCCCTTGACTGAAATCTGCAACTTTCTGCTGATCTGAGTTATCTTTCTTTCAACAGGGAAATTCATTCATTCTGTGTTGGCTAATATGTATTCTCTTATGTATGCTCTCTTTGATTTCTGTTTGCTCTATAATGGCATAAATGGATTTATTTTCTAGTTGCTATATGTGCTCACTGTGTGATTAACAACTGCTGTAAGGGAGTCAAGCTTTTGGACATGAGGTTCTAGGTAAGGGATAGTGATTGGAAGTGCAACTTGAAACTAAAAATCATTTCTCCTAGCTTAGCAATTTATATGCAATGGGACTAAACTAAAAGACTTTCTAGTGTAGGGGGTATTTTGAATTGTTTTAACTGAGCAAATTATGTATTTACATAAGTCTGTCTAGATGTGATCAAAAGGAGATTAGGATAGGTATCTTGGATAGGATAGTGTCTTCTTCCCATCCCTTTTACAAGGGAGATTTTGATTCTTGCCAGCAAAGAGTTAGGACTAGAGGCTGAATGCTTTTCTCTCCTTAGAGAAAGGGGTATTAAATTAGAGTTTAGTAATCTGTCTTCTTAAATAATATTAATCTAGGGAAATTTTTTTAGTTTTAAGTGGCATTCCTAATCACTATCCCCCCTTATAACCTGGATCTGACTAATAGGGACCACTGAATGTATGATATTCCCTTACTCAAGCAATAACTATGATCCTTGAAAACTGCAGTACTAAATAGCCAAAGAACTTAGCCAATATAAGGCAAGTTAAGATCATAAAAGGCCATGACAGGCTTACCAAAAATATAGAGTTTGATCCTATCACAAATTCTCAATTTGTAAAGTAAGGCTGAAAGAATGAGTAAAAAAGTAACTGACAGAAAAAGACAAAGAGTTATTTGGTGTCATGGAAACCCAAGTTAGAAACGGAAGAAATGATAATAGCTCATAAAAACATAAAAGCAAAGCCTCAAGAAAAACAGACTGTGACCACAAGATTGATTAGAATTCCTGGGAAAAAAATAACTTTAAAAGATTTAATAAGTATATTATAAGATGAAATGAAAGCAATAGATTAAAACATTAGAAAGGAAAAAAAGATATTTTTAGAGAAAAGATTTAGAAAGTTAACAATTTACCATAAAAAGTACAAGAGCTCACCAAGTAACTGACAGAAAAAAAAATTATATGCACACACACACAAATATCTACACATTGAGTATGTTGTAACTCCTATAGAAAAAAAAGAAATCAAGATTTTTTTAAATTTAATAACCTAAAGAGATTTTAGAAAAAAATAAATATCTACATCTTAGAAAATTATTGAACACAACTAGAAATACATGTATGTATGTATGCACAAATTGTGTCTTAGATGTACATGGCAACTTCATTTGGCATAAAACATCAGTCATAAAGGCTGTTTCTGTCTCTATCATTTTGTTTGGGTTTCTCTCTTCCTTCTTTATTTTTCTTGAGGGTTTTTTTTAGGGGGAGCAGAGATCTATGTTTTCTTTCACAACATGATCTTTATGAAAATGTTTTGCATAACTATGCATGTACTTTCTTAATGGGGCCTGAAGGTAAGGATTAGAGAGAATCTGGAACTCAAAGTTTTAAAAACAGTGGCTAGGTAGTGCAGTAGATAGAGTACCAGCCCTGAAGTCAGGAGGACCTGAGTTCAAATCTGGTCTCAGACACCTAACACTTCCTACCTGTGTGACCCTGGGCAAGTCACTTAACCCCAATTGTCTCAGAAAAAAAAAGTTTTAAAAACAAATTTTTTAAAAAGTCTGTTTTAAATGTAAGTGGGGGGAAATAAAAATATTTTTAATCATAATCATGAGATACTAAACTTCATTAATGGAAATCTCATATCTCTGAATAATTTCATCAACAAAAGAAAAAGAAGAGACCAATAATTTGGGCATGTAACTAAAAAAATCCAAGTAAACAAGTTTAAAAACTTGCTTAAAAATAAAAATTGGCAAAAAATTAATAAAAGCAAAAACAAAATTATTTTTAAAAAGATGCTGTTTTTAAATAAATAAAGCATTAGATGATGTTATTTTTAAAATAGAAAAATAAAATCATCATTTTTTTTAAAATGAAAACAAATAAGGCAAAAGAAATAAAGGATATCATTAGAAACTATTTTGACCCAAAATATGCTAATAAAACAATAACTTAAATGAAATGGCTAAATATTCACACACACACACACACACACACACACACACACACACACACACACAATGCCCTGGCCTCCCAGAGTAACAAGAAATAGAGATTTCAAACAACTCAAACTCAGAAATAAAAATAATTGAATAAGACACTAGTTAACAATCTAAAGGAAAAAACAAAAACCATGACCAGATGATTTTATGAGCAAATCTCATCAATATAAAAATTAAAACTGATTTTATATTGTGCATTACACAAAATGCAAAATAAAAAGGGAAATGATAGATTCTACTGAATTTCTCTTATTATACAAATGATGAGCAAGATGTTTTCAGAAAAACCTGGAAAATCCTCTATGAACTCAACCAAAGTGAAATAACTGTGTACATAATAAGAGCAAAGTCATTGGATGATCAGCTGTAAATAACTTCACTGTTCTCAGCAATATAAAGATCCAAAATTGCTCTGAAGGATTTATGGAAAATGCTATCCATACCCAGAGAAAGAATTGATTGTCTCTGAATTCAAACTGAAGCATACTTTTAAACTTTTTTCTTCTCGAGGGTTTTTTTTTCCCTTCGGTAGGGGGAGAAATTAGCTTTCTTTTGCAATGTAATTTTTATGGAAATGTTTTATACAACTTCACATCTGCCTTCTCAATGGATGGAGTAGGGGAAAGAAGGGAGAGAGAATCTAGAAAAACAAATGTAAAAAATTGTGTGCATGTAACTAGGAAACATAAAACAAATTAAAACATCAAAAAAAAAATTCCCAGCTCTTTGCCACCATGGAGAGCTAATAAAAACATTTTATAATGTATAGATTCTTTTCCATTTCCCTAATTATATTTAGAAATGGGCCAAAGAGTAATACTACTGAGTCAGGAGGTATAGATTGCTCTCTAAAAATACTGGATCATTTCACAATCCCACCAAAAATGAATTAGTGTTTCAATTTTTCTATATCCTCTCCAACATTTGCCACTTTCCACTTCTAAGATTTTGACTAATCTGATAGGTGTAAAATGATATCTTTTCTCTAATTGCTTTTCTCTAATCAATATTGATTTAGAGCATTTTTTCACATTATTATAAATTGTTTTAATTTCTACATAGGAAAACTGTCAATATCCTTTGACCTTTTATCTATTGGGGAATGACTCATTTTCTTATAGATTTTACAAAGTTCTTCATATATACATATGGGTATGGGTATACATATCTCTCATCTAAATATTTATCCATACATATATTTAGATATGATACCTGTATCTGAGAAACTACATATAAAATTTTCCCTGATTTTCTGCTTGCCTCCTGATCTTGTCTACATTTGTTTTATTTGTACAAAGCCTTCTTATCATATAATAAAAATTATACAACTTACACCTAACTTTGCTTTCTATCTCTAGTTTATTCAACAATTTTTTTCCTAGTAATAAGTCTGATAAGTAATATGCTCTATGTTCTAATTTTTGTATAAAATTGTATAAAAAATCTTTATATGTAGGTCATATCTATCCATTTGAATCTTATTTTGGTAAATCATATGATATTTTTCCACGCCCAGTTATTTTTACTCACTATTTTCCTTTTCAGACTTTCTTTTCACCTTCTCCCTATCACCTTATCTCCCCTTATGCTTATTCCTTATGTTACCCACCCTCCCCTACATTATTCCTCAGTTTTCTCACCTTTCTAAAAGTTCAGAAGGGTTCTAAACATTTTCAGTTGCAGACTTTATTTCCCCTTCAACACAGATGAGAGTAAAATTTCAATATTACTAGCCCTCCACCCCTACCTGTTTCCTCTTTTTTGATTCTTCCTTTCATGCCCAATTTTTATGACATTATTTCCCCTTTTAACCTTTTCCTATGAAATTTTTTTAGAACCACCTCATCATACACAACCCAATGCTAAAACTTTCTTTCAAACTACCCTAGTAATGGCAATAATTTTAAGAATGCTATTACAATAATTTTAATATCCTTTTCATACATCCTAAGGAAACAGCTTGATCTTAGTGCTTTATAATTAAACCTTTATTATTTCTCTTTAATCAATGCCATTTTCCCAGAATGCACCCTGAGAAATAGCAATGATGAACACTGATACAAAAATTTTAAATAAAACAATAGCAAAAATGGTAGCAGAGTTTATCCAATATTAGGGGACATTTACATAAAATAAACCATGTGAAGACAAACTTGATATGATGATGAAGGTTGAAGGATGCCTACTATGACCATTACTATTTGTTATATTGCAAGAAATGATAGGTACAGCAATAAATATGATAAATGAGATAATAAATAATTTAAATAACTAATTCAATAAATACATTAAAATAGTAATAAATAATTTAAAATAAATTAAAACAATAACTTCTAGTATAATAAAATGGCAATACTACTTAAGTTAATTTACTTATCTAGGGCCATACCTATCAAACAACAAAATTCACTTGGGGAAACAACAGTCAAGTGTCTTAAGGTAATTAATGAGAAAAAAATAAGAATTATGAGAGTCTAGCAATGCCTATCCTCAAACTCTTTTTTTATTTAATTAAAGCTTTTTAATTGCAAAACATATATATAGGTAATTCTTCAACAATGACTCTTACAAAGCTTTCTGTTACAAATTTTTCCTAGTCCCCACCCCTTCCCTAGATGGCAGGAAATCCACTACATGTTAATTATGTTAAAATATTTGACAAATCGAATGTATGTATAGCTGTTTCCACACTTATCTTGCTGTGCAAGAAATATCATGTCTACAAGAAAAAAAAATCTGAGAAAGGAAACACAATGCAAGCAAACATCAATAAAGAGCATGAAAATGTTATGTTGTGGTCTTCATTTCATATCCCTCTCTCTGTGTGTATCTCAAACTCTTTTACAAAGGAGTAATCATCAAAACAATTTTACACTGATCAAAAACTGGAAATCTCTGGGCAGCTAAGTGGTGCAGTGGATAGAGCACCAGCCCTGAAATCAGGAGGATCTGAGTTCAAATTTGGTCTCAGACACTTAACATTCCCTTGCTGTGTGATTCTGGGCAAGGCACTTAACCTCAATTGCCTAAGCAAAAAACAAAAAACAAAACAAACAAACAAAAAAAACAAAACAAAAAGCTGGAAATCTCAATTAGTAGAACAAAAATTTGGCACACTACATCCAGAAATAAATGAGAAACAATACTTTTCAGCAAATCAAAAGACCCAAGTTACTAAGGCAAAAATCCATTATTTGAAAAAAAAAAATTGCAGAGGAAACTAAGCAGCAGTGTGACAAAAATTAGTTATTGACTAACAATATACATTATATACAAATATAATCTCCAGGTATATGCATGGCAAATATAAAAGATCAAATCATAAACAGATTAGGGAGTCAAAAAAATCATGAGTTCACAATATAAAAAGGACCACACAAGGTAAAATGAACAATTTTGATTATAAAGTAATTTTTAAGGTGTTGTGGAAACTAAGATACTTAAATTTTGAAGGTAAATAATAGGTTCTAGAAAAAAAAAACTTTTCAACAAGTTTCTCTAATAAAGGTAACATGGAAAACTGAATCAAATTAAGAACTCATCCCCCAAAAATAGCCATTTCCCAGTTGATAAATAGTAAATGATATGAATACACAGTTTTCCAAAAAAAAAAAAAAAAAAAACAAATCTAGTATTATCATGAAAATGACAAATAATATAGTGTGGGAAAGGGATATTACCACACTGTTTGTGGAATTATGATTAGGTAGTGCCACTTTGAAAAGCATTTTGGAACTATGCCCAAAAAGTCCCTAACTAGTGCATCTAGCAATATCACTACTATATCTATTCCCCCAAAGAAATCAAAGAAAAGAGAAAAGTTACAGGGAAAAAAATTAGCTCTTTTCATTGTAATCAAAAATTAGAAATTAAGAGAATTTGTTCTTATTAAGAAATGTCTTATTGAGGAATTGTTCTTATTGAGGAATGGCTAAATAAATTATGGTATATGAATATAATTTCATAAACTATAAATTTCCATTATATGATCATAATATGGTGTTGATGTAATCTATTCTCTTTCTTCCTGATAGGAAGAATCTATTACCAGATAACCCTGTGATCAGATAATTACCAAACTTTCTAGGAAAGAATTTTTATCAACCTCCACCATCCATTCCCCAACCTCAGGATATCTTTAAACAACTTTTTGAGATATTGATTAGCATATCTTGAGGCAGATCTGTGACCTAGTCTGCCACCTGACTCCTCCCTTTTAGTTTCTTCCTTTATTTCTCTGGTCTCCTTGAGAAAAAACCTCCAAGGCTGTATTTTCCCTATAAAACATCTGCTTATTGCTAAGTTCCCTTCAAGACTAAGATCACTATGAGGTACTCTCTCTCCCTCTCCTTCTCATGGTGCCTTTCTACTTACTCTAGCTAACTTTCAAATTCCTTTCCTTTCTAACTATATGCTCTCCCAACTTATTTTGTATTTGCCATTTTTGGTGTCTATTTTATCCCTTCATTTTGTCTGTAACCTATTCCCCTAAATAAATCTGCCTTTTGCCAAAGAGAATGGCCATTGTGAATGTCACATGTTTATTTTTGAACTAAGTATTGCTATCCCAAAATTATCATTGTCACTGCACATCTCTGTCAGCATTACAAAATCTTAAGCATGTTCTACATCTACTTCAATTTCTTTGCTTCTCATTTCTTTCCTAGGAAATCAGTCTTATACTGACTACAATGCTCTTTTTTCCCATTCTTGATCCCTTGATAAACTAGTTCAATTATTTACTAATCTGCCTATGAACATTATAAATTTCTCCCATCCTTTAAAAAAAAAACCACCCACTTAATCCATCAGCTCTCAATAGCTATTGTATCTCTCCTACTTGGAAAGATGTAGCTAAACTCTTTTAAGAAGGTAATCTACAATTGGTGCCTCCACTTCCTTTCCTCTCACCATGTTCTTAATTCTCAGCTCTTACTTTATACTACCAAAATTCTCTTAATTGCCCAATCTAAACACATTTTCTCAATTCTAATCCCTCTTTCTTGACTTCTTTGAAGGTTTTTATATTATCAATGTTGTATTTTCTTTGATATTCTTTTCTACCTAGGTTTTTTTTTTTATTACTACTCTTTCCTGGTTCTCCTCCTACCTGTCTGTCTAACTACTTTTCTGTCTCCTTTGCTAATTATTCATTTGGATCATATCCATTAATCATGTGTTCCTTTAGGCTTTTTTCTTCTCCTATATTATTTCACTATAAACTCCCACTATAAACTCATCTCTATCTTTATGATTCCCAGATCTACTAATTCACTCCTCACTTTTCCTTCGATCTCCAATCTTGCATCTTCAATGAGATTTATACATCTCAAATTGGCTGTCCTAAATATATATTAAACTCAACATTTTAAAATTGAACTTAATTTCTTCACTTTTCCCCTCCTGTAGCTAATAAGCATATCACCATCTTCCAGTTACCCAGACTAATAAGCTGTCTTCATCAACTTCTCATTCTCTCTTACTCCCCCCTCATATCCAATTGGTTGCCAAGTCTTATTGTTTCTACTTTTGTAATATAGCTTGTACATGCTCTAGTCTCTTCTCTTATAATAACACCCTGCTGCAGATTTTCATAACCCTATTCTGGTTGGTATCTCTACTTGATACCTTTTTCTACTCCAATCCATCTTCCATTCAGTTACCAAATTCATTTTTTCTGAAACACAAGTTAAGGATAAGTAGGTAGCATAGTGGATAGAATGCCAGGCTTGAAGTAAAAAAAAAAAACTCATCTTCTTAAATTCATATCTGGCCTCAGATACTTACCAGATGTGTGACCCTAGACAGTCACTTAATTTTGCTTGCCTCAATTCCTCTTCTGTAAAAATGAGCTGGAGAAGAAAATGGCAACAACGCCAGAATGTCTACCAAGAAAACCATAAATGGGGTCACAAAAAGTTAGACATGATTGAACAACCAAGCAAAGCTCATATATGATTGTGTCACTATCTTTTTGAATAATCTCTAGTTGTTACATATTACCTCCAAATTCAAATATAAAACCTTCGCCTTTATTTGTTGTCAACATATTCTGTGGAATTAAAACTCACCATTTATCTCCATTAAAATCTGGAATTGAGGTCTGAGAGATTGTGTTGATTTGCTTGATCTGAAAGTCCAAACACCTACTGAAAGAGACCCCAAAATTAAAACTCCAAGGAATATTGTGGCTAAATTTCATAAGTATTGGACCAAGTTAAAAATATTACAAGGAGACAGAAAAAAAATTAAAATATCAAGGAGCCACAATAAGGACCTAGCAGCTTCTACTTTAAAGGACTAAAAAGCCTAGAATCTGATACCCCTAGAAGCAAAGAAACTTGGAATGCAGCCAAGAATAAACTACCTCACCAAACTGAACATTTCTTTTAGGGAAGAAGATGGACATTCAATGAAACAGATGAATTCCATTCATTTCTGATGAAAAGACCAAAGCTAAACAAAAAATTTGACCTCCAAATATAGAACTCAAAAAAATCAGTGAAAAGGTAAAAAGAAAAGAACTCTTGAGAACTGTATTTCTGTTATGGGTATACATAGAGAATGTATGTATAATTTGATTTTATGGTTATAATATAAAAAAGAAACTAGAGGTAGAATGGGAATTGTCCCAGAAAATGGAGATAAAATGAGGGACTATCATTTCAGGAAGAGGCAAAGAAAACCTACTATAATTGAGGGAAAGAAGGTATGGGAGTGAATATTGTGTGAATCTTACTCCAATTAGATTTGGCTCAAAGAGAAAATATTAGACATATTTGGTTTCACAGACTACTCTCACCTTATACAAAAGTGGGAGGGGAAAGGTGAAAAGGGAAGGGGTAGACTGAATAGAAGGGAAAATAGAAATAGTAGGGGAAAGGTATAAGAAAGGGGGGAGGGGCAGCTAGGTGGCACAGTGGATAGAGCACCAGCCCTGAAGTCAAGAGGACCTGAGTTCAAATCTGATCTCAGACACTTAACATTCCCTAGCTGTGTGACCCTGGGCAAGTCACTTAACCCCAATTACCTCAGCAAAAAGCAAAGAGAAAAAAAAAAGAAAGGGGGGCAGACTTTAAAGGAAGAGGGCTGCTTAAGGCAAGTGGTGCTAGCACATAAGTAAAATACTGGGGAGGAGGGAAAGGGAAAAAGGAAAGAGAAAAGTATAATTTGGGATTAATAAAATGGCAGGAAATACAGAATTAGTAGTTTTAACCATAAATGTGAATGAGGTGAACTCTCCCATAAAGCAGAAGTGGATAGCAGACTGGATTAAAAGCCAGAATCCTACAATATGTTGTTTTCAAGAAACACATTTAAAGCAAAGCGATACAAAGTAAATGTAAAAGACTGGAGAAGAATCTATTATGCTTCAGGTGAAGTAAAAAAAGCAGGAGTAGCCACCCTGATCTCAGGTTAAGCAAAAGCAAAAATTGATCTAATTAAAAGAGATAAGGAAGGAAAATATATCTTGCTAAAGGGTACCATAGATAATGAAACAATATCAATACTAAATATAAATGCACCAAGTGGTATAGCATAGAAGTTTCTAAAGGAGAAGTTAAGAGATCTGCAAGAAGAAACAGACAGCAAAACTATAATAGTAGGAGATCTTAACCTTGCTCTCTCAGAACTAGATAAATCAAACCACAAAATAAATAAAAAAGAAGTTAAAGAAAAGGTAAATAGCATACTAGAAATGATAGATCGTTGGAGAAAATTGAATGGAGACAGAAAGGAGTACACTTTCTTCTCTCCAATTCATGGAACCTATGCAAAAAATGACCATATATTAGGATATAAAGACCTCGAAATCAAATGCAGAAAGGCAGAAATGGAAAATGCTTTTTTTTCAGATCATGATGCAATAAAAATGACATTCAATAAAAGGCCAGGGGAAAAATAGACCCAAAAGTAATTGAAAACTAAATAATCTCATACTAAAGAAGGAATGGGTGAAACAGCAAATTATAGACACAATTAATAATTTCATCCAAGAGAATAACAATGATGAAACAACATAGCAAAATTTGTAGGATGCAGCCAAAGCAGTAATAAGGGGAAATTTTATGTCTAATTGCTTACTTGCATAAAATACAGAAAGAGAAGATCAATGAATTGGGCTTGTAACCAAAAAATCTAGAAAAAGAACAAATTAGAAACCCCCAATTAAATACTAAACTTAAATTCTAAAAATTTTAATTTAAATTTAAAAAAACTATTGAATTAATAAATAAAACTAAAAGTTGGCTTTATGAAAAAGCCAACAAAATAGATAATTTGATTAGAAAAAAGAAAAAAGGAAAATCAAAATTGTTAGTCTCAAAAATGAAAAGAGAAAACTTTCCACCAATGAAGAGGAAATTAGAGCAATAATTAGTAGTTACTTTGCCCAACTTTATGCCAAAAAATTTGATAAACTAAGGGAAATGAAGGAATACCCACAAAAATAGATTGCCCAGATTAACAATAGAGGAAATAAATTACTGAAATAGTCCCATTATAGAAAAAGAAATAAAACAAGCTATTAATCAAGTACCTAAGAAAAAAAATCTCCAGGGCTAAATGAATTTCATTGTGAATTCTGCCAAACATTTAAAGAGCAATTAACTCAACTACTATATAAACTCTTTGAAAAAATAGGGAAAGAAGGACTCCTACCAAATTCCTTTTATGCAAAGACATGGTACTAATACCTAAGCCAAGTAGGATGAAAACAGAGAAAGAAAGTTATAGACCAGTCTCCCTAATGAATATTGATGCAAAAATCTTAAATAAAGTATTAGCAAAAAGCTAACAGAAAATCATCCCCTAGATAATACACCATGACCAAGTAGGATGTATACCAAGAATGCAGGGATGGTTCAATATTAGGAAACTATTAACATAATTGACTAAATCAATAACCAAATTACCAAAAATCATATGATTATTTCAACAGATGAAGAAAAAGCATTTGATAAAATCCAACACCCATTCCTATTAAAAACACTAGAGAGTATAGGAATAAATGGACTTTTCCTTAAAATAGTTAGTAGCATCTATTTAAAACCATCAGCAAGCATCACATGTAATGGGGATAAACTGGAATCATTCCCAGTAAGATCAGGGGGGAAACAAGGTTGCCCACTATCACCATTACTATTTGATATTGTATTAAAATGCTAGCTTTGACAATGAGAAGAAAAAGAGATTAAAGGAATTAGAGTAGGTAATGAGGAAATCACATTATCACTCCACAGATAATATGATGATATACTTAGAGAACCCTAAAGAATCAACTAAAAACTATTAGAAATAATCCACAACTTTAGCAAAGTTGCAGGAAACAAAATAAATCCACATAAATCATCAGCATTTTTATACATCACTAACAAAATCCAACAGCAAGAGATATAAAGAGAAATTTCATTTAAAGTAACTGTTCATAGTATAAAATATTTGGGAATCTATCTGCCAAGGGAAAGTCAGGAACTATGTGAGCAAATCTACAAAACACTTTCACAAAAATAAAGTCAGATCTGAACAACTGGAAAAATATTAAGTGCTCTTGGATAGGTCGAGTGAATATAAAAAAGATGACAATACTACCTAAACTAATCTATTTGTTTAGTGCTATATTACTCAAACTCCCAATAAACTATTTTACTAACCTTGAAAAAATTGCAACAAAATTCATTTGAAAGAACAAAAGGTCAAGAATTTCAAGGGAATTCATGAAAAAAAGCAAATGAAGGTGGCCAAGCTATAGTAGATCTAAAACTATGTTATCAAGCAGCAGTCATCAAAACCATTTGGTACTGGCTAAAAAAATAGACTAGTTGATCAGTGGAATAGGTTAGGTTTAGAGGACAAAACAGTCAGTAACTATAGTAGTTTAGTATTTGACAAATCCAAAAACCTTAGCTTTGGGGATAAGAATTCACTATTTGACAAAAACTGCTGGAAAAATTGGAAACTAGCATGAAAAAAGTAGGCATTGACCCACATCTAATACCATACCAAGATAAGGTCAAAATGGGTTCATAATCTCAACATAAAGAATGATATTATAAACAAATTAGAACATAGGTTAGTTTACCTCACAGACCTGTAGAGGAAGAATTTGTGACCAAAGAACTAAAGATCATTATTGATCACAAAATAGATAATTTTTACTATATTAAGTTAAAAAGTTTTTGTCCAAGCAAAACTAATGCAGACAAGATGTTAAATGAAATCAGCGGAACCAGAAAATCATTATACATGGCAACAAGATTATACAATGATCAATTCTAATGGACATGGCTCTCAACACTAGTTTCCAATTTTCCCAGCAGTTTTTGTCGAATAGTGAGTACTTATCCCAAAAGATGGGGTTATTTTCCACTTTTCAAAATAGGCTATGTAGTGTTGAAATTATTTGTTCTTTGAATAAATAATAGATTCCACTTATACATATATCTGAGAGTTTTATATTTGCTTTTAGAGTTCATTTGTGTATTATTCAATTTCTTTTTCTGGAGATTAGATTATTTAAATTTTATCTTAATCTGTGTATTTAATATTTTATAAACATTTGGGCTTGTTATTGATTTTTTATTTTTATTGTTTATTTGTTATTAATTTTTGGCACAGTAGAACATTTCCCTTTGTTTATTGTAAAAAAAACGAATCTTTTTTTGGCATTAGCAATTGTTTTCTCACTTTAAAAAACAAACAAGGAAACAGGGCGAAACAGTCTGCTAGCCCAGGAAACTTGGAGGATTGGAGGAGGGGTCCTTCCCATACCAATAACAGGGGGCCCAGTCCAAAGCTTCCCAGTGAGCTGGCAGTAAACCCAATCTCAACAAACCAGCAGAATAACCTGAGCCCTAGTGTGGTGGAGTGGACAAATGTCATTGCCAGTAATCTCTCCCCAAAAATGCACATACATGTGCTTGTCTTGGCATAGCCAAAGGAACTGGCAGACTCCAGCTGTAGGAAATACCATGTGATTTGATGTAGCCCAAGAGTGGGCAGGGAATCTTCAGTAGTGGGACTTCTACATGCATACACATGGCCTGTGCAAGTGGGCATTCTCCAAAGACCATAACTCCACATGTCCCTTTGTACCACCAGATGAGAAGACATCTTCTAAAGGCTAGACCACTGCAGGCAACAACACAGCTCCAGAAGGTGGGTGTCCACTGATGGCAAGACCATGATATGGTTCAGTGCAATCTCAGGGAAATGAAGAAACACATCACTGGGCCTCAGCACATGTCAGTCACTACTACAAGAACCCCAACTTAGCACCACATAGAGCTTCCATACACCTCCAGCATCACAACCACTCCCACCTTGCCCATACCACCCCTAACATAACACCATACCCTAGGGTCTTCAGCAGGCCTTAGGCAACCTAGTGCAGCATCAGGTAAATAGCCTGGATTGATAGCCACTTGCATAAGAAGCCTGAGACAGTACTCCTTCAATCTAGGAAGCAAAGGTCAAGTTTAAAAAGAAAGGCAAAAGGCCAAAAAAAAGTGAGCAAAAAATAAACAAACAAACAAAAAAGAATCTGACCATTAAAAAGTTATTATGTTGATAGAGAAGACCAAGACACAAACTCAGAAGGGGACAACAATGTCAAAATACCCATGGGCAAAATATCAAAAAAAAAAAAAAAAGAAAAGAAAGAAAGAAAGAAAGAAAGAAAGAAAGAAAGAAAGAAAGAAAGAAAGGAAAAAAAAAGGAAGTGACCTCAAGCCCAGAAAAAAAAAAAAACAGGCAAAAAGGAGCTTTAAAATCATATAAGAGAGATAAAAGAAAAATTGGGGAAAAAAATATGAGTGATGCAAGAAAATTATGAAAAAAAGAGTTAGCTTAGAAAACCATTCAAAAAGTAGAATTGAACAAATGGGAACAGAACTACAAAAATACACTGAAGAAAACAACTCTTTAAATAGTGTAATTGGCCAAATGGAAAGAAAGAACAAAACTAATTGAGGGAAACAACACCTTAAAAGTTAGAATTGGACAAGCGGAAGCTAATGATTCTATGAGACACAAGAATCAATCAAACATTCAAAAGAATGAAAAAAAAAAAGGAAGAAAATCTAAAATACCTCATGGGAAAAACAACTGACCTGGAAAATAGATGCAGAAGAGACAATATCAGAATCATTAAACTACCTGAAAGAGCTAATCAAAAGGAGGACCTTGACAGTATTTTTCAAGAAATCATCACGGAATATGTCCTGGCATGAGAGGGTGAAATAGGCATTAAAAGAATCCATTGATCACTTCAAGAAAGAGATTCCCCCCCCCAAGAAAAAATCCAAGGAACATTATAACAAAATTACACAACTATCAGGTCAAGAAAAAATATATATTACAAATACCCAGAAAGGCCCATTACAATGGAGGGAAAGATGAGAGTAGAGCAATGAGGATCACTCATCAGAATTAAGTCAAACAGAGTATAAAAAAGCACAATCTGTTGAATATAGAAATTGATCTTATCCAATGAGAACTCATCCAGTCACCCAAGAGACTGGGGTGTGGAGTGAAATATAGGAGGGCAGATCAGGAGAGATGATAGACAGAAAACATTGGTAGATGAGGGAGAGGCTGAAGGGAAAAAGAGGACAAACAGGAAGAAGAATAGAATGGAGAGAAATATAGAGGTAGTGATAATAATTGTGAACATGAATGGAATGACATCTTCCATAAAATGAAAGCAGGGAGCAAAGTGTACCAAAAACCAAAATCCTACAATATGTTGTTTACAATAAACACACTTGAAGCAGAGAGGTACAGAGTAAAGATAAAGGGTAGAGGAAAATCTATTATTCTTCATCTGAAGTAAAAAAAAAAAAAAAAGGCAGGGAGTACCAATCCTGATCTCAGGCAAAATAAAAGCAAAAATAGAGGTGAGTAAAAGAGATAAGGAAGTAACCTAGACCTTGATAAAAGGTACTATATACAGTGAAACAATAGCAACATTAAACGCATAGGCACTAAGTGAGATAGCATCCAAATTCTTAAAGAAGTTAAGTGAATTATAAGGAGAAATAGAAATCAGAACTATACTAGTGGGTGGGGGACTTAATTAATACCTTGTCAGAACTTGATAAATCCAATCAAAAATATGCAAGAAGTTAAGAAGGTGAACAGAATTTTTGAAAAATTAGATATGATAGATCTCTGGGGGAAAAAAACTTAATAGAAAAAAATAAATATACCTTTTTTTTTAGCAACATATGGCACCTATACAAAAACTGACCATGTAATAAAGCATAAAAGCAGAAATATTAAATGTATTCTTTTCAAATCGTAATGCAATAAAACTTATATTCAACAAAGGACAGTGGAAAAACAGATTAGAAATTATTTAGAAACCAAATAATCTAATCTGAAGAAATGTGACAAACCATAGAAATAATCAATAATTTCATTTAAAATGTACAATGACCAAACAGCAAAATTTATGGGATGCAGTCAAAACAGTACTCAGGGGAAATTTTATCTCTAAATTCTTGTATCAACAAAATGGAAATAAAATGGATCAATAAATTAAGAAGCAACTAAAAAACTCTTGAAAAAGAATACATTAAAAATCAGCAATTGTGCATCAACTTGAACACCCTGAAAATTAAAAGTAAGATTAGTAAGACTGAAAGATAATATATATATATATATGCATATATATATTGAACTAATAAATATAGGTGCCAACTTTATGGGAAAAAAAAATCCAATAAGGTAGATAAGGCATTGGTTAATTTGATTTTTAAAAAGGAAAGAAGAAAATCAAATATCCATTATCAAAAATGATAAGAGAAAATTACCTACAAGGAAAAAGAAATTAAAGCAATCATTAGGAAATATTTTGTCCAATTACATGACAATAAATCTAAAAACCTGAGATAAATCAATGAATATTTACAAAATATAAATTACCTCAATTAATAAATAAGGAAATAGAATGCCTAAATAATGTCATCTTAGAAAATGAAATTAAATGAACCATTAATGAACTCCCTATGAAAAATCCCCAGGGTCAAATGAGTTCACAAGTGAATTCTACCAAATATTTAACGAACAATTAATTCCAATACTATGAAACTATTTGGAAAAACAAGCAAAGAAAGAATCATATGAAATTCCTTTCATAACACAAATATGATGTTAAAACCAAGAGTTAAAAGAAAGAAAATTATAGACCAATAATCCTAATGAATATTGATGCAATAATTTTGAACAAAATTGTAGCAAAGTAACTACAGCAATATATCACTAGGATTATTTATACACTATGACCAGGTGAGATTTATGTCAGGAATGCAAAGTTGGTTCAATATTAGGAAAACCATCAGCTAAATATCAGTAACAAAGCCAACAAAAATCATATAATAATATAAATAGATGCTGAAAAAGTTTTTCACAAAAGCATCCATTCCTAAACACTAGAAAGGATAGGAATAATAGGAGTTCTTAAAATGAAAAGCAGTACCTATCTAAAACTATTAGAAAGCATTATCTGTAATATGGATAAGCTAGAAACTTTTCAAATAAGATCCAGGTGAAGTAAAGATACTCATCATCACTACTACCATTCAGTATAATACTAGAAATAACAGCTATAGTAATAAGAGAAGAAAAGAAATCAGAGAAATTAGAATAGGCAATGAGGAAACAAAACCATCACTATTTGCAAATGATATGATGGTAGATATAGAAAACCCAAGAGTACAAACTAAAAAAAAATTATTTGAAATAATTAACAACTTTTATAAAGCTATAGGATATAAGATTATACACATATAAATCATCAGTATTTCTTACTATGATTAACAAAGTCTAATAAAAAGAGATAGAAAAAGAAATTTTATTTCAAATAATTACAAACAATACAAAATACTTTGGAATCTATCTGGAAAGGCAAACCCAGGAACTCAATGGACACAATTACAAAATACTTTTTATACAAATAAAGTCAGCACATA
Source organism: Myrmecobius fasciatus (assembly GCA_023553655.1). Classification (NCBI taxonomy): domain Eukaryota; kingdom Metazoa; phylum Chordata; class Mammalia; order Dasyuromorphia; family Myrmecobiidae; genus Myrmecobius; species Myrmecobius fasciatus. Next base: position 92,595 of record JAJPUD010004884.1, read on the forward strand.
TTATAGATAGATAGATAGATAGATAGATAGATAGATAGATAGATAGGTAGGTAGATAGGTAGATAGATAGATAGCATTCTCTAATTGGTAAATGGCAAAGAATATGAACCATCAGTTTTCAGATGAAAAACTCAAGGCATTTTAAGAAGTGCCTCAAATCATTTTGGAATAGAGAAATTCAAATTAAAACATCTCTGAGACATATTCAGTCTCATGGCATGATAGTAATAGACTAAAAGTATTATCTCTAATTTAGAGAAGAGGAAACAAGGTTGGAAAGTTTAAGTGATTTGTTCATGGTAAGTTCTGCAACTTTCAATGAAGGCCTTCCTGACTCCAAATGTACCACTCTTATCCACAGACCTTCAGAGATTATCTGCAAGATGAAGAGCAGGAAATCATCTATAAAATGTCAGGAAATATTGCAATGTGATGACTAGGGCAGATTGATAGCTCAGAATGGAAATATCACATTGATCAATAACAAAAAAAAAAGTGAATAAATATTAGAGGAGATGTAAGAAAATTAGGACACTAATACATTGTTAGTGGAGTTTGAACTGATCCCGCCATTCCAGAAAGCAATTTGAAACTATACCAAAGAGCTATAAATCTGTGCATACCCGTTGATGTAGCAATACCACTACTAGGTCTATATATCAAAGAGATCATAAAAATGAAAAAGAACCTACATGCACAAAAATATAGCAGCTCTTTTTTTTGTGGTGGCAAAGAAGTGAAAATTGTGTCAATGCCCATCAATTATGGAAAGATTAATCAAGTTATGGCATATAAATGTAATGGAATACTATTGTTCTATAAGAAACGATGAACAATGGGACAGTTAGTGCAATGGAGAGAGCATCAGCCCTGAAGTCAGGAGGACCTGAGTTCAAATCTGTCCTCAGACACTTAACACATCTTAGTTGTGTGACCCTGGGCAAGTCATTTAACCCTAATTGTCTCATAAAAAAAATATTTATGGACAAGGATTTTTTAACTTTCTTCTTTTTCATGATTTTCCCGATGCTTTTTCTCTGTTTCTTCTTATAAAACTGTGACTAATATGAAAATATGTTTTACATTATGCTTCATGTATAATCTATATCAATGCCTACCATCTTCAAAAGAGGATAGAAGGAGAGAGAAAACTTGAAACTAAAAATCTTGTTAAAATGTTTGTTTAAAATTTTTTTACATGTAACTGAGGGGAAATAAAATAATATGTTACAAATTAAAAAAAAACTATATTAGTTAAATGAATTGCTGTTACAAATAGATTGTGATGCTATACTAAGGGATTTTAATCTTTCTCTCTTGGAACTAGATAGAAAAATCTTAAAAAAAAAAAAACCTTTGAAATGAATAGAATTTCAGATAAACTAGATATAACAGCTATCTGAAGAGAACTGAATGGAAACAGAAAAGAATATACCCTTTTCTCAATGGTTTATGGTGCTTTTATATAAAGACTCACCTTATATTGGTAGCTAAAAATTTTATACTTTAAAGCAGAATAATTAAAAATATCCTTTTTAGATCATAAAAAATTAATTGGAGATTGAACATCCTAATCTTAAAGAGTAAGTGGGTCAAAAAAATCATAAAAATAATAATTCTATTAAAAGAATGTCAATATTGAGATGACATATAGAAATGTTTGGGATACAGCAAAAAGAAATAATTAGAGAAATATATACCTCTAAATGTTTACATCAATAAAATATTAAAAAAAACTGAGTATGCAATTTTAAAAACTAGAAAAATAACAAATTAAAAATCCCCAATTTAACACTAAATTGGAAATCCTAAAGTTAAAGTTGAGAACAATAAAATTGGGAGTAAAAAATATTAAATTAATAAATAAAACAGAACTGGTTTTATATAAATAAAACAAAATATATAAACAATTCATTAAAAAAGAAAAGAAAACCAAACCACTAGTATTAAAAATGAAAAGAATGAATATATCACCAATAAAGATGAAAGTAAGACAACTATAAGGAGTTATTTTGACCAATTATATTCCAATAAGTTTAATAATTTAAGTGAAGTGGAAGAAAATTTACAAAAATACAAATGGCCTAGAGTAGCAGAAAAAGAAGTAGGCAATGTAAAGAGATCCTTTTTAAAAAAAAGATATTGAAAAAGCCACAAATAAGCTTCCTAAGAGAAAAGCACCAGCACTTGATGAATTTTCAAGTAAATTCTATGAAACATTTAAAGATCAACTAATTAAAGTTTTAAATAAATTATTTGTAATTACAGGTAAAGAAGGGATTCTATCAAACTCCTTTTATGAAACAGATACTGATTTTCAATTCTTTGCTACCAAGAAATTTATTTATGTGCTATATTTATGTGCATGTAGGTTCTTTTTTCATTTTCTAGTAGTGGTTTTGCTGTATCAAAGGGTATGAACAATTTTATATAACAATTATATATATTATAGTTTGGGTATAGTTCCAAATTGCTTTCTAGAATGGTTGGATCAGTTCAACTCTAACCAACTTTTTCTGTAAAAACAGAAAAAGAAAATTATAGACTTATTTTACTAATGAATATGAATGCAAAAAACCCTAAATAAAATAGTTTAAAGATTATAAGAATATATTGCAAAGATTATACAGTGTGTTCTATATATTTGGAATAGAGCTTATAGCACATCTTTAATTTTTATTGAGACTTTAAATATAGCTGATGTAGGACGGGCAAATCTTAACTCTATATTTCTTCTTCCATTGGTTATTTTTCTGGATTTACTTTCTGAATTAGGATTCATGTCAGGAACTATATTCTCCCACATTCTTGAACAAGGTGATCATTTTTTGCTTCATCTTGACCTTGTCTATTGTGCTGACTTTTACTCAAATTGGCATCATTCAGATGGCTAATAGGTTTAAGAAACGTGGTTGACTGTCTTTGATCAAGGCATTTGGTGACATTCTATCCCCTTTGAAGATTCTCTGATCAAAGTACTAGATAGTCAATATCCTCCTGCATCTTCCTTGATAAAGCATTGAGTGATTTTCTGTCCCACTCTAGACCTTCCTTATTCTTTGTGCTATTTTGGATTGGATGAAATACAAGATTATTTGGATTTTTTGTTCATTATTCAAACTGGTTCTCTTTCAGGTAATTAGGGTTAGGATTGTTGTTTAGTTTTTTTAAGTCATATCCAACTCTTCATGAGTTCATTTTGGGGATTTTCTTGGCAAAGATATTGGAGTGTGTTGCCACTTACTTCTCCAACTCATTTTAGATGAGAAACTGAGGCAAATGGAATTAAGTGATTTGTCCAGGATCTCACAGCTAATAAGTGTTTGGGGTTGACTTTAATCTCAGGAAGAAAAATCTTCCTGACTCCAGACCTAGCACTCTCTCCACTTAAGGTTGGTAGATGTAAAAGTGGAAGCATTAGTCTTCCGTGTGACTTAATATGTAGCCATGTTAGCTGGAAATCTGACTCAAATGATTCTTTTTCAAAATTCATATATTTATTAAATTGGAACTTATTAATGGTCTGCTGTGTGCTGACCAATAAAGATACAACAGTAAAAAAGTCTCTGCACTCAAAGTGTTAATGTTCTATTGAAGGAAATAACAAACAGATACAAATAAGTACAAGATTAAGATTAAAAAGGAAATATATATGTATACATAATTAAATTATATTAAATATTACAAATATAAACATTAACATCAATATTAAATTCAATAACTAAAAAATAAGTAAATACAAAATATATACAATGAATAATTAAAAATAATTTCAGAAAATGGAGGGCATTAAGAACCAGAATGTTAGGATAGGGCTCCTGCAGAAAACTGTGATAGAGCTGAAGCTTGAAGAAAAACAGAGATTATGATAAAGTGGGAGTGAGAAAGGACTGCATCTAGAACTGCTTTAAATTTATTAACCTGTTGCTACTTTTCAAGGAAGTGACTCTGCTGGTGGAGAAATGGTAATAGTAAGCCATCTTTTTATGAATAGACTCAAATGATTTTTAAATAACCTTCCCTTGTCCTATTTTCTAAGTTACTTATTTTTTATAGTTTACATCCCACTTCTTACCATTTCTTAGTTTTTTGACCTTGTTAAGATATTCATCTTGCTTCATTGAATCTTTGATATCTGTTTGTTCAATTATAATTTGTTATGTTGTAATCTACTTGAATAAGATTATCTCTTTTATTCTGAACAGTTTATTCTCCTTCAAAGTGTTCTAATTTTTTTTAAACTCTTCTTTAAGCTTTATTTTTTCTCCTTTCTCCAATCTGGAGTCCTTGTGACCAAACTTTTTTTTCTTCTGAAGTTTGACTTCTGATTATTTTAGTGAGCTGCTAATGGGATTTTATTTCATTTTTTTATTTATAATATTTTTTCATTGTAGCTGGAATTTTCTGTCCGCTCATATCTTTAGTTTCCATTATTGGATTAGGAATTTCCACCATCTTACTCTTTCCAATCTTTTCATGCCTTACTCCCCAATATGTATTCTTTGATTCAGTGACACTAGGCTCCTTGTTCCCAAATGATATATACTCTGTCTCTCAACTCCAAATTTCACTAGTTGAAAATATTAATCATTTTACTAAAGAAATAAGATGTAAAATAAATCCAAATAAATCATCAGCATTCCAAAAATGACAAATAAAACTTTGCAAGAAAAAATAGCAAAATATCCAATTTAAAATAACTCATCAGTATAAAATATCTTCTAATACACCTGCCAAAACAAACATTGGAATTGTGTTTAAAAATTATAAAAACTGTTTTAACAAAATCAGATTTTAAACATTGGAAATATATTAATTGTCCAGGGATAGGCAAGACCAATATAATAAAAAAATGACAATTTTATATATTCAATGACATCCCAATTAAATTACCATAAAATTACTTTACTGAATTAGAAAAAAAATATAAAAGTATTCATTAGGAAAAGCAAAATGTCAAAAATATCAGAAGAAATAATGAAAAAATGGGACAACTAGTTGTTATAGTGGATAGTGGATCAACCTTGAAGGCACCTGACTTCAAGGCACAAGCCTGGAATTCAGGAGGACCTGAGTTCAAATCTGACCTCAGCTACTTAACACTTCCTGGCTGTGTGACCCTGGTCAAGTCACTTAACCCCAATTGCCTCAGCAATAATAATAATAATAATGATGATGATGATGATGATGATGATTGATGATGATGATGATGAAAAAAACATAAAGGAAGAAGGTTTAGCAACACCAACTCTTTAAATGTATTATAAGGCAGTAATTATCAAAAAAAAAAAAAACTATCTGGTGTTAGCTAAGAAATAGAAAGGTAGATCAATGGACTGGAGTAGACATACGATTTATAGAAGAAAATAATCAGAATAAATTTGTATTTGACAGGTATAAACACTCAACATTTTGGGACAAGAATTCTTTAATTGGTAAATATTGTTGGAAAACTGGAAAGCAGTATGGTAGAAATTGGGCATGGACATATATCTCCCACCATTTACTAAGATAAGATCAAAATGGATAGATGATCTAAATTTAAAGGGAGATTTTACAAGAAAATAGAACATGAAATATATTACTTATGAATAGGCATACAATATGTGAGTAAGCAAGAGATAGAGTGGAGTGAGAAGTGTAAAATGAATAATTTTGATTATACAAAATTAAAATGTTTTTCTACAAATAAAACAAATATAGCCAATATTAGAAGGAAAACAGATAATTGGGAAGGGGTGAAGAATTTGTATATACAGTTTCTCAATTTCTCACATCTCATATATAGAGAATTTTATCAAATCGATAATGAGTTATTCCCCAATACATAAATGGTCAAAGGAAATGAATAGGCAATCTTCCAATGAAGAAATCAGTACAACTTATAGTCATATGAAAAAATGGTCTAAATTATTATGAGAGAGAAATGAAAATTAAACAACCTTGAGATACTATTTATCAACCTATAAGACTGGCTAAACTAATTGAAGGGGAAAGCAACAAATGTTGAAGGAGATGTGGAAAATTGGGACACTAATTCACTATTGGTGGAACTGTGGAGTCATCAAACCTTTTTGTAGTACGATCTGCAATTATGCCCAAAGAGTTATTAAATCACTTATAGTCTTTGACCTAGCAATAATACTACTAGGTCTGCATATAATGATGATGACAGGAAAATAAAAATAACTTTTAAATTTTAAAATATTTATAACAAATATTTTTGTTATAACAAAAGATCTGGAAATTGCAGGGATGTCTATCCATTAGGGGATTGCTGAAAAAGTAGTGATATATGAATGTGAGGGAATATTACTGTGCTAAAAGAAATAATAATCTCAATGACTTAGAAAAAATATGGAAAGACTTGTATGAAATAATGAATACTGAGAAGTATAGACAAAAGAGAATATTGTAACAGTAATATTGTTTTAAGGATAATTTTGAGTGAATAAGTTATTTTATTCACTATAAATCCCCAGAATAACTATAAAACCATACACTATCTGCATCCAGAGAAAGAACTAATAAATAGATATACAGAATAATTGTACACTTACATACATGTGTACATAAGCTATTTATTTCTAATGGTAACCATCTCTAGGGCAAGAGAGGGATTTTTTAAAAGAAAATTACATAACAATTTTGTTTATTTGAAAGGAATAGTGAATTGTGCAAAGTAAATTTGCAGTTTCATGTATAATCATATCTTTTATTCTAGTGTTATAAAAATGCTTGTTTTATTCCATAAATTAAAAAGAATGATTTTAAAAGAAAATAAGGCATGACCAATGATGATGAATGATGCTGCAAATAATAATTCTAACCACAAAATATATAAGAAAGAAGTTAATATAATCTTACAAAAGTTAGGTATGATACAACTCAAGATAATATTGAATATGAATAAAAAAGAATATTTTTGTTTCTGAACTGTGCATGGCACCTTAACAAAAACTGATAATATATTAGGGCATAAATATCTCACAAGCAAATCCAATAAAGTAGAAATGTAAAATGCACCCTTTTTAGACCATAATGCAATAAAATTACATTTAATAAAAGACCTTGAAAGCATAAAATAAAAAAAATTAGTTGGAAACTAAATAAACTAAAAGAATGAGTGGGTAAAAGAATAAATTATAGGAAGAATCAATAATGTCATTATAGATAATGACAATAAACCAAAATTTGTGAAATGCAGCCAAAACCATACTTTGGGGAACATTTATATCTCAAAATATCTATATATATCAATAAAATAGAGGGAAAATAATCAATTAATTGGACACATAATTTTCAAAAAATCCAGGAAAGTAACAAATTTCACACTTAAATATCAAAATGTAAATGTTGAAAGTCAAAGGAAAGATTGGTAAAATGAGAAGTAAAAAACCCATTGAATTAATAACTAAAATTAGGAGATAGACTTATGAAAACTACAATAAAATAGGCAAATCTTTGCTTAATTTAATTTTAAAAAAATATATCAAAAACTAAAATAAAAAAATGTGACTACACCACATATGCAGATGAAACTAACACAATTATTAGGAGATACTTTACCTAATTATGTACCAATAAAACTGACAAGTAAAAAGAACTAATATTTACAAAGATATAAATTGCCCAGATTGACAGAACTAGAATACTTACATACTATTATTTTAGAAAATATAATTGGACAAGCCATAAATGAGCTACCTAATAACAAATTCCCAGTACCAAATTGATTTGTAAGTGAATCTTCCCAAATATTTGTGAAACAATCAATCTCAATACTATATAAATCATCTGAAAAAATAAAGAATCCTGTCAAATTCCTTCTATGACACAAATATATTTGATGCCTAAACCAAGAAGAGCAAAAACAGAGAAAAAAACAGTGTAAGACAATTCTGCTGATGATATTCATACAAGCATTTTAAATAAAATGCTAACTAGAAGATTACAGCAATATATCACAAAGATCAGAGAGCCATTCTGGAGAGCAATTTGAAAGTATGTTCAAAAAGTTATCAAATGGTGTATACCCTTTGACCCAGCAGGATTTCTATTGGGCCTATATCCCAAAGAGATCTTAAAGGAAGGAAAGGGACCTACATGTGCAAAAATGTTTGTGGCAGCCCTTTTCATAATGGCAAGAAACTGGAAACTGAGTGGATGCCCATCAGCTAGAGAATTGCTGAATAAGTTATGGCATATGAATGTTATGGAATATTATTGTTCTATAAGAAATGATCAGGAGGATGATTTTAGAGAGGCCTGGAGACACTTACTTGAACTGATGCTAAGTGAAATGAGCAGAACCAGAAGATCATTGTACACAACCACATCAGTATTATATAATAATCAATTCTGATGAATGTGACTCTTTCCAGGAATGAGATGATTGATTCCAGTTCCAATGATTATGTGATGAAGAGAGCCATCTACACCCAGAGAGAGGGATATAGGAACTGAATGTGGATCACAACATAACATTCTCACTCTTTTTATTGTTGTTCACTTGCATTTTGTTTCCTTACTCATTTACTTTCTTTTTTTGATCTGATTTCTCTTGTGCAGCAAGAGAATTGTATAAATATGTTTATACATATTGGATTTAACATATATTTTAACATGTTTAACATATATTGAATTGCTTGCCATCTAGAGGAGGGAGTGGGGGGAAGGAGAAGAGAATCTGAAACACAAGGCTATGCAAGGGTCAATATAGTCAAATTATCTGTGCATATGTCATATGTTTTAAAAATAAAAAGTTTTATAAAAATAAATAAATAAAATGCTAGAAAATAAGATTTTCTTTAATTGAGAAATAAACAAGCAGTTTTCATATGAAGAAATTAAAGTTATCTTTCAAAAGCTATTACTCATATAAAAAAATGCTCTAAATCACTGTAGATTAGGGAGAGGATTCTAGGAAAATGGTGAAATAGAAAACTTTTAACTATAAATTTCCTCTACACAAAAAGACAAAACATTGCCTCAGAGGGAATATAGAACAAGAGAAATAAACAAAAGTCAGGCTAAAACAATTACCTAAGAAGACCCTAGGAAACCAGACCCCCAGGGGCAGGGTTCTAGTCTGAATGAAGGGCAAACACTTCCAGGCCAACTCTACAGAATCAACAAACAATAAATAGCCTTATGTTAGGTAACTGGGCTGCAGCCTTAGCCTCTTAAACTTTCATTTCTGGAGCTGCATTTGGTTCTGATAACAGAGTAGGAAAAGATTGAAGGACCTTCCTTTGTCAAGAGCTGCCAAGCACAGCAGTGCTGATCAAATGAGTCCTAGACTGGGCTGCCATTGTGGGCAAGAAGGAGCTAGCACAAACCTGGTAAGTAAAAGAGCAGAGGGGCAAGGATACTAATAGGAGAGCAGAGTTCCTGGTTTCAGTTCCTAGGAAAAGAGGCAAATTGTAGTTTGCAGCCATAAGAGAGACCACCTGGGGAAAGATCATAAGCGGATAATCAGGGTTTTCTTCTTGACTTAGGAGTAGAGAAAAGAGTCAGAGTTTGGTCCCTGGAAGACATCTTGGAAAATAATACTACAAAGGTTCTCAGGCTTGGGGCATTATTCTCCATACCTTGGGACTGGAACTTGATCACACTAATAGCTGCTAAAAATCAAATGAAATAAAAAATAAATGAATGAATGAAAACATAATGAGCAGCAAAGGAGAAGGAACCCAATGATAGATAGCTATTATAATTTCTTGAAAACTAGAATTGGGCAAAGGGAAGCTAATGGCATTCTAAAACACACACATACAAAATAACAAAGCAAAATCAAAAGAATGAAAACATAGTAGAGAATGTAAAACATATCACAAGAACAACTGGTTTAGATCAAGGAGAAAATTATGATTTAAAAAAAGAATATTTTTTCTTGATGAGGCAACTGGGGATAAGTGACTTGTCCAGAGTCACAAAGGTAGTGAGTACTAAGTATCTGAGACTGAATTTGAACTTAGGTTCTCCTGACTTCAGGGCCAGTGTTCTATCTAGTGTGCCATCTAACTGCATCTCTCCCCCAACTCCTGTACCACTCCCCCAGACAAAGAATCCTGATACAGTATTACAGGAAATTATCAAAGAAAATTGCCTTGAAGTTTTAGAATAAAAAAGCAAAGCAAAAATGGGGGGGGGGGGGGAATCCTCAATCACCACCTGAAAAAAG
>JAJPUD010004884.1:115319-129605 GCA_023553655.1 Myrmecobius fasciatus
GCATCAAAAGATATCAGAATTTCAATATCTAATATCTTCTGATCTGTAATCAGTAGCTCCCCTTTAAGTATACCAATTCAAGGCTCAAAAACACAAACAGTCCTATTTATAAGTTATTGGAAACAGGATTTGAAGCTGACCTTTATAAAGATAAAATGTCTACTAATCATCAACTAGCCCTAAGAATGAATGAATTAAAGTCATTAGGTTAGCCCTAAGAAACCTAATGACTTTAATTCATTCCCTACAATATAAAAATTTCAAGGTCTACCTCATTTAAGAAAATTATTAAAATATTGATCCTGCATCCTCTCAGGTATGGGCCTATTCCTTGCACAGCTAAACTCCAAAAACAAAAAACAAACAAAAAATAACCCTGAAATCACCGCTTATGTTTCCTCACTCCTTACACATTTCATCAAATCCTTCCATGCACCAGACAACTGCCTGAAACTACTTACTCCACTATGACCAATAGTCTATGTATAAATCTCATGGTCTTTCTTTGTCTTAACCACTGATCTCTTGGCAGTTTTGGACACTCTGCTTTTTGAACTCTCTTACCCTCTTAACTTATACAGATATTTGCTGAAGTACTTTCTTTGCCCAGCACAGAGTTGCTAGTAACTTCTTTAGTTGCCTTAATAACTCTCTTTTCCTTTAAAGGGTAGAACAACTGACAAGAGAAATTTTTGTATTTGTTCAATTTCTCATTAATGAGAAGGACCTGGTTGTTAGAATGGAAATGATGGGAATTTTGGAAGGAGGTAGCTATTCCATATTAGAGTTTGTAATAGAAAAAGATAGGAATTCTTGGTTTGGTTCAATGTTCACCTTGGATTTGATGATCAGATTTCAGAAAGGTCAAAGGAAATATGTTAGGATCTCATAGAATAAAATGATTCAGGAAAATCAACTTAGGAGAGATAAAAGATGATCAAAAATTAAATTCCAAAAACGCAAAGGGAAATAACTGCAATGAATAAGAAAGTGAAAGTAACTTTAGAAGACCAATATATGTACACAGGAAATTCATCAATCAGCTTAGATTTTTAAAAAGAAATATACTCAGTATCAACAACATGGCCCAGTTTCTTCCATTCTTAATTAAGTCTAAGAAGAATAGCAGCCCAAATAATATATACCAAATAAAAGAAGAAACTACATGAGCCATTGTTGTAACCCCAAATCACAAATTTGGTTTCCTCAACAAAGGATTAGGGTAGTCACTGTGGAATTACAGATAACCTCTAAACTCAGAACAGTGCCAAAGCACTTTCTTTCTGGACTCAAATTAGGATTATAGCTGCCTAATTCTAACTAGGGTTAGCCCAGTTGCTCTGTTATTTTAGCCTCAAAATGGAATCTCTGACTAAACCCCCACACTTAGAACAGAAGAGGGACAGCAATAGAAATCTATTTCTCTGACCCCAGAGTAGATCCAGGACCTTAAACTGGGGTCAGAGACAAGTAAGAAGTGCTGAGGCTCTAAACCTGAGAAGCCTTCAGGCTAGCTAATAGGTGCTGGGTCAATAAGGTCAAGTAGAGCTTTGGGCAAATTGATGATAAAGTTGACAGAATGCTAGGCTTGAGTTAAGAAAATCTGAGTTCAAATGCAGTCATAAATGCTTATTGGCTGTGCAGCCTTGGGCTAATTACTTAACCTTTTTTTCCCCAAAATTTTCTCAGCTGCAAAATAGGGATAATATTACAATGCTTGGTACATGGTTGGTTGTTATTCTTCATTCTAGAAGAAGACCAAAATGACATTATTATGTTGGAGTCAAGTTACAGCATATCCAGTTGTGGCTGATTAGATCAATACATCAATACATCCTTGGATGATGTACAGGTGAGGCACAAATAGTCCATACAAATATCAGAAGTAGGGCTATCTCTAAATTTGTGTATCTTCTCTTCCTTTTGAGCTACTGCAATTCTTCTTTGCTTATAAGGCAGAGATCCTTCTTGGATGAGGGCACACCATGCTGGATTGCCTTCCATGTCACACAATCAATTCCAAAGTTCTTCAGAGAGACAAAGAAAGTGTCTTTGTAATGATTCTTCTGATTATCATGTGAGTGTCTTCCCTGTAGGATTCTCTATAAAACAGGCAAACATATGTTTGGCATTTGAATGATGTGGCAACCTTATCAGTGTTATGCTCTCTGACATAGAATTTGAATGCTTGGTAGCTCATTCAAGAAAAACCTCAGTATTTGATACCCTATCTTTTCAGATGATCTTCAGAATCTTCCTAAGAGAATTCAAATGGAAGTGATTTTGTTTCCTGGCATGATACTGGTATACTACCCAGGTTTCACAAGCATACAACAATAAAGTCAGCATAACAGCTCTGTAGAGCTTCAATTTGGTAGGCAACCTAAAACCTCTTTTCTCTCAAAGGAGCTTCCTAATACTGAGCTAACTCTGGTAATTCATACTTCAACCTGATTATCAATATGTACATCTGTAGAAAGTATAGTGCCAAGGTAAGTGAACTTATCCATAGTATTCAAAACTTCTCCAATTCACTGTAGCTGATGGTTCTACATATGAATGGTATGATACTGGCTGGTGGAGAAAATCTTGGTGTTAATTTTAACCGCAAAATTAGCACAAGCAGAATCAATTCATACTTTGTTACACTGAGTACGTAATCATATCTGAACAAAAAGTCAGGTACCAATTCCCACTATTTTGGTCTTGCCTTGTATATAGCCTTTTCAAGTTAAACAATTTGCCATCACTGTGGAAGCTCAACCTTAATAAAGGTATCTGTACATAATTCATAATTTCTGTTCATAATTTCTATGAATAGAAATTTTAGATTATTACTACTTTAGTAATTTAGATTACTTGCCAGGGCAAGACAGCATTTATGTTGTCTAAATCTAAACTGGGGGCCTGGAAGCTGGAAAGTCGAGGAGACCAAAGAATAAACTATATCTAGATCAGACAGCATAGGATCTGATAAATTTTGCAACTCCCTGACCTAAGTCATGTTTGTGATATTTAAAGAAAAACCTACAGAATTGACTAAAAACCTACTTGAAATAACTAACAATTTTAGCAAAGTAGCCTTTCTAAGTCACCAATAAAATCCAACTGCAAGAGAAATTCCATTTAAAAATAAACGTAGATAATATAAAATATTTGGGAGTCTACAGCCAAGACAAACCCAGGAACTTTATGAGCAACATTACAAAACACATTTTACACAAATAAATTCAGATCTAAATAATTAGAAAACTATCAATTCCTCATGAGTAGATTGAGCTAATATAATAAAAATGACAATTATACCTAAATTAATTTTTTATTCAGTGCCATATTAATCAAACTACCAAAAATTACTTTATAGTCCCCCCCATAATAAAATTCATCTGGATGAACAAAAGGTTAAGAATCTCAAGGAAAGTAATTGGGAGCGGGGAATACAAAGGAAGATGGCCTACCTATATCAGATCTAAAACCAAGTTATAAAGCAGCAATCATCAAAGCTATTTGGTATTGGATTTTAAAAAAAAAATAGAGTGGTGGATTAGTGGAATAGGTTAGGTACATAAGACACAGTAGTAAATGACTGTAGTAATTTGCTCTCTGATAAACCCATATTCAAGCTTCTGGGATAAGAGCTCACTATTTCACAAAATCTGCTGGGAAAACTGAAAAATAGTATGGCAGAGACTATCTTTCATACCTTATACTAAGATAAATTTAAAATGGGTACATGATTTAGCCATAAAGGGTAATATTATAAGCAAATTCGAAGAGCAAGGAATAGAATACTTGTCAGATCTTTGGAGAATCAATGAATTATGACCAAACAAAAGAGAGCACATAATGAAATACAAGATGGGAAACTTTGATTACATTAAATTAAACAGTCTTCGCACAAATAAAGCCAATACAACCAAGATCGAAAGGAAGCAGAAAATTGGGAAACAAACTGTGTTTCTGATAAAGACTTCATCTCTAAAATATATGGAAAACTCAATCAAATTTGAAATAATACAAATTATTTCCCAATTAATAAATAGTTAAAGACTATGAACAGGCAATTCACAGGTGAAGGAATTAATGTTATCTATAGTCATATGAAAAAATGCTCTAAATCAGAAATTAAAGCAATGATTATGAGTTATTTTGCTCAACTGTATGCCAATACATAGGACAATCTAAATGAAATTAATGAATATTTACAAAAACATAAATTGCCCAGATTAAGAGAAGACAAAATAAAATATTTAAAATAGCCTCATTTTAGAAAAATAAATTAAACAAGCACTCAGTGAACTACCTAAGAAAAAAATCTCCATGGCTAAATGGAGTTATAAGTAAATTTCATCAAACATTTAAAGAACAATTAGTTCCAATACTATATAAACTATATTAACAAAAATAGGTGAAGTGCTACCAAATTCTATTAAAAAAAAATGTGGTGCTGATGTCTAAACCATGAAAAGTTAAACCCCCCCAAAAAAAAATTATAGACCATTTCTCTACTAAAAATGATGCAAAAATCTTAAATAAAATATTAAAAAAGAGATTACAGCAATTTATCTCCAGAATAATATCCTATGATAACATGGGATTTATACAAGAATACAGGACTGGTCCAATATCAGGAAAACTATCAGCAAAATTGACCATATCAATAACAAAACTAATAGAAATCATTTAATTATGCAGAAAATGTTTTGACAAAATACAACACTCATTCTTGATTAAAAAAAAGAGAGAAAAAATAAGAAAGAAATGAAATTTTCCTGAAAATGGCAAGTAGCATCTATTTAAAACAATCAGCAAGTATTATATGTAATGAGAATAAATAAAAAGCATTCACAAAAAGAATCAAGGTGAAGTATGGATGCCCATTGTCACCACTATTATTCAATATTATACTAGAAATTATAATTATCAATAAGAGAAGAAAGAAATTAAAAGAAGTAGAGTAGGTAATGAGAAAACTAAACTATCATTCTTTGCTGATGACATGATGGTATATTTAGAGAATCCAAGAGAATCAACTAAAAACCTGCTAGAAAAGATTAAGAAAGTTAGCAAAGTTGCAGGATAGAAAATAAACCCACAGGGACAGCTAGGTTGTATAGTGGATAGAAAACCAGCCCTGAAGTCAGGAGGACCTGAGTTCAAATCTGACCTCAGATACTTAACACTACCTAGCTGTGTGACCCTGGGTAAGTCACTTAACCCCAATTGCCTCAACAAAAGAAAAGAAAAGAAACCCACATAATTCATTAGCATTTCAGTATGTTACCCACAAAATCCAGCAGCAAGCAATAGAAAGAGAAATTGCATTTAAAATAATTGTAGATAATATAAAATAATTGGGAGTCTACCTATCAAGACAAACCCAGGAATTTTATGAACACAATTACAAAACACTTTTCATACAAATAAAGTCAGAAATAAACAATTAGAAAATATTAATTGCTCATGGATAAGCTGAGCTAATTTAATAAAAATGACAATTCTACCTAAATTAACTTACTTATTCAATGTCATATCAATAAAACTGACAAAAATTATTTCATAGAGCTAGAAAAACTATAGCAAAATTCATCTAAAATAAAAAAAGGTCAAGAATATCAAGGGAATGTATGGGGAAAAAAATGCAAAGGAAGGTGGTCTAGCCATAACACACCTAAAATTATACTATAAAGTTGCAATCATCAAAACATCTGGTACTGGCTTAGAAATAAAGTGGTTAATCAGTGAATAGATTAGGTATACAAGACACAATAGGCAACAACTATAGTAATCAACTGTTTGATAAACCCAAAGAGTCTAGCTTCTGTGAGAACTCTCTATTTGACAATAATTGCAGGGGAAAAAAAAATGTAAAATAGTATGGCAGAAATTTGTCTTAAAACAAAATCTCACATCTTATATTCTGACCCTTCCACCTACTCCCTCCCCTAGATGGTAAGTAATCCAATATGTTAAATTTGTGCAATATTATACACATTATTATAGTCATTCAAACAAATTACACTTTTTTCTTTCTTCACTCCCCTTCCTTTTTACTTCCCTTTTTTTTTCTTATTTTTACTTTGTTTCTTCCTCTTTTTCTTCCTTCATGATTCATGCTCTACAAATGGAAACTCGGTATATTGTTTCTCTCTAAATTCTTTCTCCACTTTCAGTCTCTAGCAGATTTCCAACTGAGTTTAGTGTCCCCTACATGGCTTTTCCCCATATTTTTAGTCTTCTTCTTTTGCACCTTGTTTATATGAGATAGAAAGTTATGCCTTTCCTCCTTTTTTCCTAGTGTATTCTCTCTTTCTTTTCCTTTTTCCTTTTAAGATAACCAAAACATAGCAAAACTATTCACAAGCCTTCTGTCTTATTTAACTTTTTCTATGACTCTTGATGACACTGCAATTCTGCAAAGACTCATATTTTCTTCCCATTGAAATATAATTATTGCATTGCTGTATAGTTCTTTCTAATTGTAAAAATATATTTATTTTTTTAATATCATGTTTACAATTCATAGTATGTACTCAGTTCTGATATTTTTATCAATAAGATTTGGACATCCTAGATTTTATTGAAGGTCCTTTTTTTTTTTTAATCTGAAGTATATAGACTTATCTGTGAACCTATTTTTTTTTCTTTATTCTATTTTTTTATTGTAATTGTGCTTTGAATAACAATAATAGACTCTCATTGGTACTTTGATTTCATAGAATTTGGAAGAATGAGAATTTTGGAAGAAAGATATGTGAAAGAAAAAAGTAAGCAAATAGTATTCTATATTTTCAATATACTTTTATATGAAAATATTCAAGAACATGAAGGGGGAAAAATTGGTAGAGATTTGGGTTGGCATCAATGGATAGAAAAATACACACACATACTCACATACGCATGTGCATGTGTGTGTGTGTGTGTGTGAGATACTACTAAGAGGTGAAACTAAAGGTCATCTGTAGAAAAGGAAAAATTAGGCAAGAAATTCAGGAATAAAATTACAAAACTGGCATGTGGACATATTACTATCATAATGAAGGACTCCAACTCTCTATACATCTGCCAGAGAAATACATCTGCTAAAAGAAGGGCAGCTAAGAATTTTAAGGTTTCATTAATAATAATTTTATATTTCAAAAGGTGCTGAAAGTAACAAGGGGAACTGCTTTCTTCACTTGATTTTAAGTAACAAGGAAAAGCTAGTTCCTTAAGAGTAATAGAAACCTTTAGAGGACAAAATACTCCCCCATCATAGTCTCTAATAAAAAAAAAAAATCTGATATACCTTATATGAAAACTAAATTTTGAGGGAAAAATATATGAAAGGAATCAAATAATTCAAATAAAAAATTAGCTTTTAATTTTGTAGAAGATATGCCCAATAAATGGGGGAAATCTTAAGAACTGAATTCTGGAAATGATTGGAAAGAAGAAAATAAAAGGAAATATCTAAAAAGAACAACTAGAACGCATCAACCATTTTTAAAAAACATGTTTAGAAGATGGAACAAAATTCAGGCAACTGAGAATTAATACAAAAGAGAGGCATGATTCAATAAGAAAAGGAAAAATTAGGAATTGATGCTAAGAAGGACAATGAAAAGTGGGTGCTATCTTGTTTGGCAAGATTACATGTGGAATATGGCCATAATATTACACATAGAATACATATTTCACAGAGTTTTTGTCAAGTGAAAAAAAAATGGCCACAAAGAGCTTTGTCAGCTTTAAAGTATTATGCAAATATAAGCTATTTTAATTCTAATTTTGCTTCTTTTTTTCTTTTCTTTTCTTTTTTTTTTTTGCCAAACAAACACACAAACACACACACATACACACTGTTCTTTGAAATGGTAAAGAAGAAAGAAAATGGATAACAAGAAATTGAAATTGAAGTTAAATGCCGGAACCTAGCTACAGATAATTGTGTTTACTGATCTTTGAAAGATCCAAGAGAATAACAAAGGCTCCCAGGACCTTAGAAAGTCAAATTTTATCCCAATTTTCATTAAAAAATTTTTTTGATTGATTTTATTTTGAAAAAAGCAAATAGGATAGTCTTTTCAGTATGTCAATGAACTTGGTAACTCTTTCTCCCAAAAATATAATTGTTAAATAGTATTTGGTGGCAAATGGGTCAAATCTAATATGACAAAATTTAAAGGAAAGAAAAGACTAAGCCAGGATGACAGAATAGGAAGAAACATTACAGCCTGCCTGTTCTAACAACAACCTCAGAACATAAGACTAAGAAATAACTACTAAACTAAATGACAAATTGTAGTGGGTAATAATTCCAGATCAATTATGGAACAGGATGAAGTAAGATCACATACTGAGTTCTGAAGGTTCTGATTAGGCCAACAGCTTATAAAAGACCATAGCTGATCATAGACTCAGTCCTGGGGCCAGGAGAGAAGCATGGATTTTCCCATAAAAGCCAGGATAGTAGCAAGGAAACATCTAGATGACAGAGACAAGCAAACTCCAAACTGGAAGAAGAGAATAATTGCAAAAGATATACAATAAAATCCTGAAAGAAAATTCATTTTGTCCACAAAATCAATTAGAATTATGGGAAAATTATATGAGAAGTTTTTATATTATAATAAATATATTAATTAAATTATGATTTTAAGATATATTCATATGTATTAATAAATACATGTAATTATAAAAGAGCTAAGTAAAACATTTCATACTTTCAACATAAATAATCAAACAATAAATAAAATCTAGTTTTGATTCTTCCTTTTTTTCCTTCAGTTACATTTAAATAATCTTCAGAATGATACTGACATCTTTAACCCACCTTAATTGTGTCTGAATGTTCGTTCCCTTCTTTTCTTCTTTAGCAAATATCCCATAGAAGTCTAGATGACTTGATCTATTTGACACCTAGATTGTTCTAAGAATTTTTTTAATGATATAAATAAAATAAGAGTGCTACAGGAAAAGAATTGAAGGGGGGGGGAATGAGATAATGGAGAAAAGCCTTCAAAAGGGAATAGCATAGTACAAGAATTACAAAACTTTAAATAAGTAAGAGACTCTTTAAAAATTAGAATGGATCAAATGAAAGTACATGGCTGCATTAGAAAATATTAAAACCATATCCAAAATGGTTAAAGAATCTAAAGAAGCAGTTTTCAACTAAAGAAATTAAAGCTATCTATAGGCATAAATCACCACTGATTAGAGAAACGCAAATTAAAACAACTCTGAGGTACCACCTCACATTTATCAGATTAGCCAGTATGACAAAAACACTGACAAATGTTGGAGAGAATGTGGGAAATTGGCATACTAATATGCTGTTGATGGAGCTGTGAACTGATCCAACCTTACTGGAGAGCAATTTGAGACTGTTTCCAAAGGGCTACAAAACTGTACATACCCTTTAATCTAGCAATACTACTACTAGGTCTATATCCCAAAGAAATCATTAAAAAAAGAGAAAGGACCCCACATGTACAAAAATATTGCAGCTTTTTTTGTGGTGGCTAATTGTAAATTGATGGAGGCCTATCAATCGAGGAATGTCTGAACAAGTTGTGATTTATGAATGTAATAGAATACTATTCAGAATACTATTGTTCTATAAGAAATTATGAACAAGCATTGTTTTCATTCTTTTAAATTTTTTTCTTTCTCATGGTTTCTCCTTTTTCTGAATCTTCTTTCACAACATGACTAATATAAAAAATATATTTAACATGATTCTATATGTATAATCTATATGGGATTGCTTAATATCTTGGGGGAGGGTGTAAAAGGGAGGGCAAAAAAATCAAAGGTCAAAATCTTACAAAAATGAATATTGAAAATATTTTAATAAGTAATTGGAAAAATACCATTAAGTAAATATACATATATATATATTTATATACATATATATGCAAAGAGTAAATCAACAAATAAAAACTAATGGGGGAGAAATAATTTAATATTCATTAGGCTATCTGAAAATCATGACCAAATAAGCAGCTTGGGAATCATTTTTTAATTAATGAAAATAAAACAAACAAACAAACCTGTCCAGAACTATTAGAACAAGAAAACTCCTGAATGAAACCCCAAAATAAAATCTTCCAGAAATGTCAGCAAAATTCAGAACTTCCAGATTAAAGAAAAAGATACAATCTACTAGGAAAAAAATTAAAGATTAACTCAAGATGTAAGGAACCATGATTAGGATTACATAGGACCAATTTAAAGGACAGGGAACATGTAAAATGATATTTTAAAATACAAATAAAAGAACAAAGGGTTAAAAAAGATGAAAGTAATCCTAAAGGTGAAGGAAATAAACTTTGAAATACAAACACAAGAGTAAATAAAAAGATATATAGGCAAAGTCAAATGAGCAATAAGAAAAACATTTTGTTTGCATTCTTTTGGGGGAGAAAAATGGAAATGATAAAGTATCCTCTAAGAATAATAATGTTATCAGGAGTCATGAAGGGATAGTCAAGATGGAAGGCTCTGGAGTGATTTTTGTTCAATTTTGATAGTAAAGATGAAAGGAATTGAAAATGGAGAAGGATACACTGGGGGCGGGGGGAAGCAAAAGAAAGGGTGAGGCAATTATTATCTCATACAACAAGGAGAGGAAAAATATCTATCCAAATAAGGATTGGGTGCTGAGCATTACTTAAATTTCATTTTGATCTGAACTGGTTAAAGGAATGAGGCCTTTATCAGAGACATGCTGTAAAATTTCTTTCTGCTTTCCTTCTAATCTTAGCTGCATTTATTTTTGAAATACATTTTTAATTTAATAAAATCAAAATCATACATTTTACATTTTGTAATGCTGTCTATCTCTTGTTTGGTCATAAATTTTTCCTTTTTCCATAGATCTGACAAATAAACTATTCCATGCTCTCCTAACTTGTACATGATAGCAATTTTTATACTACGTAAACCATATACTCATTTTGGCCTTATCTTCATGTATAATATGTGCTATGAATCTATACCTAGTTTCTGCCACAATGCTTTTCAGTTTTCTTAGCAGTTTTTGTGAAGATGTGAGTTCTTACCACAAAACCTTGGATCTTTCAGTTTATCAACACATTATTAATCTGGGCATGTACTATTGTGAATTGTATACCTAATCTATTCCACTGATCTACCATTCTATTTTTTAGGCAGGACCATATTGTTTTGATGATTACTACTTTGCAAAACATTTTAAATCATGTTATAGCTAAGCAACCTTTCTTCATATTTTTTTCCCATTGATTCCCTTGATGTTCTCAACTTTTTGTTCCTTCAGATGAATCTTATTTTTTTCTAGATCTAAAATTTTTTCGTAGTTTAGCCTGAATAAGTAAATTAATTTCTGTAGAATTGTCATTTTAATTATTTTGACTCAACATACTCATGAGCAATTAGTATTCCTTCAATTACTTAGTTCTGACATTATTTGTGTAAAAAGTGTTTTGTAAATTTGTTCATATAAATATTGGGTTTGTCGTGTCAGGTAGACTCCCAAATATTTTATATTGTCTAAGATTATTTTAAATGGGATTTCCTTTTCTATCTCTTCCTCCTGGGTTTTATAGATCCTCCCTGATATTCTGCTGAGCATATGATAATGTTTCAGTGTTTTTTTTCTTTTTATATTTTTTTCTTACTTTGTATTTAGTTTAAAATAATTTAAAAAAAACTACTTGAAATAATTAACAACTTTAGCAAAGTTTCAGGCTATAAAACAACCCCACATGAACCATCAGCATTTCCTTATATGACCAATAAAGACCAGCAGCAAGAAATAGACAAAATCCATTTGAAATAACTATTAGCAATATAAAATACTTAGGAGACTACTTATCAAGACAAAACCAGGAACCATATGACCACAATTGCAAAAGCTTTTTCCACAAATAAAATCAAATCCAAACAATTAAAAAAAATATCAATTTCTCATAAGTAGGCCGAGCAAAATAATAAAAATGACAATTCAGCCTAAACAAATTTACTTGGTAACATATCAAGTGCCAAAAATTTTATTTGATACAGCTAAAAAAAAAAATAGCATTAAAATTTATCTAGAAGAACAAAAGATCAAGAATATAAAAGGAATTAATGAAAAAATTACAAGTCAAAGTGGCCTGGTAATACAATCTCAAACTATATTATAAAACAATAATCATCAAAATTATCTGGTACTGGCTATTAAATAGAGTGATAGATCAATGGAATAGATTAGGTACATAAGACACAGTAGTCAATGACAATAATAATCCAGTATTTGATAAACCCAGTGACCCCAGTTTGGAGATAAGAACTCAAAATTTAACAAAAATTGTTGGGAAAACTGGAACACAAACTAGGTGTGAACAAAAATCTCACAAGGATAAAGGGGCAAATGGATAGATATAGATATAGATATAGATATAGATATAGATATAGATATAGATATAGATATAAAATTTCCCCCAGTTTTCTGCTTCTATTCTAATCTTGGCTGCATTGGTTTTGTTTGTAAAAAATCTTTTAAATTTAATATAATCAAAATTAGGCATTTTGCATTTTATGATATTCTCTAGTTCTTCTTTGGCCAATAATTCCTTCTTTCTCCAAAGATCTGAGATTTTAATTATCCCTTGTTCTTCTAATTTCCTTATATATCACCCTTTTTGTTAAAATCAAGAACCCATTTCAATCTTATTTTGGTATAGGTATTAGGTATTAGTCAAGACCTAGGTTCTGCCATACTGTTTTTTCAGTTTTCCCAGCAATTTTTGTCAAATAGTGAGTTCTTATCTCATAAGCTGGAGTCTTGAATTTATCAAACACCAGATTATTATAGTCAATGACAACTGTACTTTGTAAACCTAACCTATTCCTCTGATCCACTACTCTGTTTCTTAGCCAATACCAAATAGTTTTGATGAATACTACTTTATTTATAGTTTTAGGTCTGGTACAACTAGAACACCTTCTTTTCCTTTTTTTTTCCCCATTAATTCCATTGATATTCTTGACATTTTGCTCTTCCAGATGAATCTTCATATTATTTTTGATAGCTCCATAAAGTAATTTATTGCAGTTTGATTGGTATGGTACTGAATAATTTAGGTATAATTGTCATTTTTATTATATTAGCTCAATCTATCCATTAGCACTTGATATTCTTCCAATTGTTTAGATCTAACTTTATTTGTGTGAAAAATATTTTGTAATTGTGATCATATAGTTCCTGGCTTTATCTTGGTAGGTAGACTCTCAAATATTTTATATTATATACAGTTATTTTTAAATGGAATTACTCATTCTATTTCTTGCTGCTGAACTTTGTTGGTAACAGAAATGTTGATAATTTATGTGGATTTATTTTGTTTCCTATAACTTTGCTAAAGATAATTGTTTCTAGAAGTTTTTTAGTTGATTCTCTAAGATTCTCTAAATACACTATCATAACATCTGCAAAGAGTGACAACAGTAATATAGTTCTTTATATGTTTGATAGGGTTCACTTGTACATCCATCTTTCCCTGGAGATTTTTTCTTTAAGAGTTCATTAATAGTTTATCTAATTTCTTTTTTCTAAAATGGGATTATATGAATAATTTATTTCATCCTTTGTTAATCTGGGTATTCATCCATTTCACTTGCATTATCTAATTTATTGGAATACAGTTGGGCAAAATAGTCCCTAATTATTGTTTTAATTTCCTTTTCATTGGTGGTAAATTCACCCTTTTCATTTTTGATACTGGTAATTTTATTTTCTTCTTTCCTTTTGCTAATCAAATTAAATAAAGGCTTATCTATTTTGTTGGGATTTATTTCCCCATAAAACCAATTCTTAGTTTTATTTATTAATTCAATATTTTATTACTTTCAATTTTATTGATCTCACCTTTTATTTTCAGAATTTCAAAGAGTATTTAATTGGGGATTTTTAGTTTGTTCTTTTTTCTAGCTTTTTTAGTTGAATGACCACTTCGTTGTTCTCTTTATTTTTTTAATAAAAGTATCTAGATTTATAAAATTTCCCCAAAAACTGATTTTACTTTAGGGTCTTCCTTTGAAGATGACACCCCCCATCTTCACTATTCCCATAGTAAGTTCCTATAACTGGTTTCTTTCTTGGTTGCCAATTCATTTTTTTTTTAAAGAGGTATTATGGGGCAGCTAGATGACTCAGTGGATAAAGCACCAGCCCTGAAGTCAGGAGGACCTGAGTTTAAATCTGGTCTCAGACACTTAACACTTCCTGGCTGTGTGACCCTGGGCAAGTCTAATTGCCTTAGCAAAAAAAAAAAAAAA
>JAJPUD010004884.1:129705-168307 GCA_023553655.1 Myrmecobius fasciatus
TTAGCAAAAAAAAAAAAAAAAATGGTATTAGTGTAGGTACCTCTAATCCTGAGGTGGGAGGATAGTGCCTCTGGCTTCACTTTGGTTATCCCTTCTGAACAGGAACCCCAAACCGAAAGCTCCACCCTCCAAAAAGTGTCCATAGCCAGAGGCATCCCTGCCCCACTGCCTCTGCACTCATGGTGTGCTGGTTCCTTCTCACCTAGGACCATATACCTGCAGCACAACTGGACTTGGCATCTCTAATCAGCCTGAGATTCACTCAGTCTTCTCCACTCAGACCCTGACTCCACATAGGATTCAGGGGGTAAAAAATTTGATGTTTCTTGTTGAGGTGCTAATCACATCCAAATAGCACCGGGGCTCCCTACTTGGTGTTTCTCTGGAGCTAGCCCAGAGGTGTTTGCACTTCACACAGATTAATCTTGGCCTCCAAGTCTTTTTTTCTGATCTTATTGATTGTATCAGGAAGATCCCTGTTCTTCCCTAAGTCTTCTTGATTTTTTTGCCCTGGGGGACAAATTTCATTCTATTTGTGGGGGGAATCAGAAAAGCTTGAAATTTATCAACCTATTCCACCATTTTCCCACCAAATTCCCTCCAGGAATTGTTTCCTTTTCCCATTTCACCAAATTATTTTAAGGAGTTTTTTTCTACAATGTGTTTCCTTTTCTAAACTCTCCTGCAAGGTTCTCATTTCCTTTCCCAATCTTTTAATTCTCTTTTAAGATCCTTTTTTTAATTCTTCCAAGAGAGTCTTTTGAGTTGTAGATCAGTTCCTATTCCCCTTTGAAGCTTCATCCAGAGGCATTTTGCCTTTGTTTCCATAATAGCTATCTATGGTCAGAGGTCTTTTTTTCTTTTTCTGCTCATTTTTAAAGGATGAGGTCTGCTCCTAGGGCACAGAGATTATCCTGAGCTTCCTCTACAAAGCAACAGGGGCTTGACACTGAACTGCAGTGCAGAAGACTTTTCCACTATGCTACATTGACCTTCGCAAAACTTTTTTATTCCAAATTTTCCCCTCCTTCCCTCCACCCCCACCCCTAGATGACAGGTAGTCTGATACATGTTAAATATGCTAAAATATATGATAAATCCAATATATGTATACATATCTATGCAGTTATCTTGCTGCACAAGAAAAATCGGATCTAGAAAAAGATAAAAGAAAAAAAAAAAAACAACCTAAGAAGGAAAACAAAATGCAAGCAAACATTCACAGAAAGTGTTAAAATGCTATGTTGTGGTGTACACTCTCTCTCTGGATGTATATTACTATCTTTATCACTGAATAATAGGAACTGGTTTGAATCACCTCATTGTTGAAGAGAATCATGTCCATCAGAATTGATTATTTTATAGTCTTGTTGCTGTGTATAATGATCTCCTGGTTCTGCTCATTTCACTTAGTAACAGTTCATGTACGTCTCTCTAGGCCTCTCTGAAATCATCTTCTTGGTTGTTTCTTACAGAACAATAATATTCCATAATTTATTCAGCCATTCACTAATTGATAAGCATCCATTCAGTTTCCACTTTCTTGCCACTACAAAAAGGGCTGCCACAAACATTTTTGTATATATGGGTCCCTTTCCCTCCTTTAAGATCTCTTTGGGATATAGGCCCAATAAAAACACTGCTGGGTCAAAGGGTATGCACAGTTTGATAACTCTTTGAGCATAGTTCCAAACTGCTCTCCAGAATGGTTGGATTCGTTCACAGTTCCACCAACAATGTATCAGTGTCCCAGTTTTCCCACATCAAAAAGGATTGGCTTTAACGTGAGTTATATAGACAATGGCTTCATAATTGATTGTTGATGGTTGGTTGAGGACATCATGGAAGTGTTGTCTATCTCTCCAGGATCATGTCTTCATAACTAATCAATGTGGCTCCAACAGTGCTGAGGGGTTGAGATGCACCTAGATTTTTCATCCATTAATAACATTTAGGGCATCATAAAAATATTTTGGATTGTTAGTAACAATATAAAATAATTTCATCTGCCCTCTTACTGAGTCAAGAATCCTGCATCTCTTTAAGATTTGCTTGCTCTTTACTTTTGATGAAGTTAATTATGTCTTCATAGAGATGATTTTTATTATCCGTTTAGTAAACCTTGTAGAGTTCTCATTTTTCACTTAACAGATTTCCATATCATTGCCATCAAACAAATCTTGATGTTCTGGTTCAGATGAATAAATGTGGTGTTGTGAATTCAGATTGTATATGTGTATTCAGATGAATAAATGTGAAAGCTGCCCGTTTCTTTTCTACTTCACTTTTGCCAACTATACAAAAAACTGTTCCCACTCAGAGAAGCACTATGATCTACTGATGTTTATATTCTGATACTAATTTTGCCTTGAAACCATCACTTGTGTTGAATATAAATATTTAACTTGGAGAGAATGTCTATAATCAGTCCAGCACTCTGCATTACACATAACCTTCATTGTTCTCATACCCTGTCTGTCTCTTTTTGTTATAATGACAGTGTCTGTCAAATGTCAATGTTTGTTGAAATTATGTTACATTTAGGTAAAGGAAAAATAGTGATGATGAAGTCATAAAATTCATGAGTTTTCATTAGTAAGTAACTGTTACTGTTGCTGTTTCCAATTCTATTTCATCCAAGGACTCCCTGCCACATCTGATTGTCTATGCCTATTTTTGCATCAGTCACACAGAATTATAAGCTTGTATTCTTCAGCACATTGATGATGAGAGTTGATAGGTCTTCATATATTTTTTGTCTTTGATTTCATCGGGGCTCTTCATGGTGAGAACATACTATTAATTATGGTAGCATAGCACTTTACTGCAAGTGGCAATCACATTTTCATGAGTCTGTCATTCATTCCTTTTGGTAGACATGCAAGCTTCTTGATTAGATTAGTTTTGATTGCAAAACCTACACCAACTTCATAGCACTCCCTTTCACTGTGGTCACTACAGAAAAATCCAGCTCCCTATTAAGTTGGCCTTCATTTGCCAGCCTTCTTTCATTGAGGGATGCTATTTGTATGTGAACTTGCTGAGTTTTCTCGGAACAGAAGTTGTTTATCTTTCAGATCTTGATTTTGTGCACACGCTTATAGATAACAAAAATAGTAAGAACTTAACAGCACAAATTGCTAATCTAGAGCCAGACATCCTCAAGAAAGAAATCAAGGGGATTTTAGGAAGTATTGCTAACAAAAAGCTAGTGGAGATGATGGAATTCCAGCTGAGCTATTTAAAACCCTAAAAGTTGATGCTGTTAAAGTGCTGCACTCAATATACAAATTTGGAAAACATAAGAGTGGCACTGAATTGGAAAAGTGTGCTAAAGAAGACTAAGGCCAAGGAATGATCAAATTAATGAACAAGTACATTCATTTCATATGCCAGAAAGATAACACTTAAGGTTTCACTTGCTAAGTCACCAGACAAGCAGGCTGATATTTGAAGAGACAGAAGAACTAGAAACCAAATTGCCAATATTCACTAGATTATGGAGAAACTAAAGGAGTTCCAGAAAAACATCTATTTCTGCTTAAGTGTGTACATGAAAGCCGTTAACTGTATTGATCACAACAAAATGTTGCAAATTCTAAAAGAGATAATGATACCAGGTCATCTTACTTGTTTCCTGAGGAACCTTTATGTGGGTCAAGAAGTAACAATTAGAACCAAACATGGAACAACTAATTGGTTTAAGATTGAGGGAAAAAAGTACAGTATATTGTCACTTTAGCTATGTAATTTACATATATAGTATATCAAACAAAATTCCAGTCTGATTGAATTAAAGTTGCTGGGAGAAATGTCATCGATATCTGTAGATTGATATGCAGATGATCCCATCCTGATATTAGAAAGTGAAGAGAAATTAAGAAACCTCTTGATGAAGATAAAAGATATGATGTAAAATCTAGATTGAAATTTAATAACAGAAAAATGAAGATTTTGGCAATTGTCCGATCAGTTCCTGGCAGAGGAAGAAGAAATGGAAACAGTGTCAGATTTTTTTTTTATCTGTCTTCATAATAGTCTTCATTTTTCTCATCTTGTTACTTTTGCTAAAATTTCTGGAATTTTATAAATTAATAAGGACAGGGGTATCCTTGTTTTGTTCCTGTGTTCATTGGGAAATGTTCTAGTGTATCTCATTACTTATGATGCATAGTTTTGTTTTGTTTTGTTTTATATAGCTTTAAAAAAAACAACTGCATTTCTACAAAAAATAACAAAAAAAATTTAAGAGGCAATAAAAGGAAAAGAAATCTCATTCCAAATAACTACAAAATAGATAAAATATCTGAAGATCAATTTACCAAAGCATGCAAAAGATAGGCAGATTATAAAGTGCTCTTTAAAGAAATAAAGAACAGCTTCAATATCTGGGTTTTTTTTTTGTTTTTTTTTGTTGTTTTTTTTTTTTTTGCTGAGGCAATTTGGGTTGTGACTTGGCCAGGGTCACACAACTAGGAAGTGTTAAGTGTCTGAGACCAGATTTGAACTCAGGTCCTTCTGATTTCAGGGCTGGTGCTCTATCCACTGCACCACCTAACTGCCCCATAGCTTCAATATCTGGAAGAATATATAGTATCAATGTCTGGCCATTCACAATATAATAAAAATGGCAATATTAGCAAAGTTCATACACACTTTTAGTCCTATACCAAAGAGATTGTGAAAGAGAAATCTTATGGAACTTGGAAAAAAATAACAAAATTCATTAAGAAAGAAAAAAAGATCTAGAATATCTGGAGAAATGATAAATTGATGGAGGGATAAAGGGGAAATAGCACTTTCAAAAAAGTAGCATCTGGAAGTCATTAAAAATTAAAAAGTAGACTAACTAGATGGAGTAGGTCAAGAGAGACTTAAAAACAGTGGAACTTAATAACCCAGTGTTTTATAATCCAGAAAAATTACTTAGGAAAGAAATTTTTATTTGATAAAAACCACTGAGAAAACTTGAAAGCAATTTGGTAGACTTGGCTTAGCCCAACAACTTATACAATATTCCACAATGAATTTTGAATAGATATTTGACCATAATATTAGAGATCGTATTTTTAAAAATTAGAAGAGAATTATATCATATAACTGTAACATCTAAGGGTAGAAGTTGTATTCTTAATTAAGATATTAAGGAAATTTCAAAAGACAAAAGAGATTATTTTGATAACAAGAAACTAAAAAGCTTGGGCAGAGAAAAAAATTAGTGCATTTAGAATAAGAAGGGGAGGAGTTAAATAAAGGAGGAAAGTCTTGAATTTCTCTGACAAGGGTTTGCTATCTAAGATATACATCATATATAGTTTTGTAGGTAAAATTAATAGAAATATGTAACATCATATATAATCTTATAACATATAAATATGTTAATATGAACATTTGTTAATTACCTATATATCTTGGATAGCAAATTCTTATCAGAAAAATTTATACATACATATGCAACTATTAATATGCTTATATATATTAATAAGTATATGCACATATATTAATAGTTATTCCCCCATATATGCTATAAAGAATAATCCACATTACTAATAATAAGAGAAATGAACATCCAAAAACAAAAACCATGGGATTTCATCTTATATTTTGTAAACTGCCAAACATAAAAGGAGGGATTGTGGGAAGATAGTCCCACTGATTTATTATTGTTTGAACCATGAATTGGTATAATCATTTCAGAAAGCAATTTGGAATTATGTAAATAAAATGTCTATTCCTTTTGACCCAGATATTTAATTCCTGAAATAATACCCAAAGGAAGTCACTGATAAGAAGAAAGTCCCCATATACATCCAAATATTTAATATAAGCATTTTTTTATGATAAGAAGAGATTGGAAGCAGAAGAGATAACCATCAATTGGGGAATTAATAAAGACAATGTGGTGTGAGAATATAATGGAATGTTACCATGTTGTTAAAAAAAAAAGTGATTTTGATGAATATGAAAAACAATGGAAATAATCTTACACAGGTTAACTTACACAGTGAGGGAAACAGACCCAAGAAAACAATATACACAATGGATGAACAATGTAAATGGAAAGAATATCACCACACACAATAACATTAAAAATGTAAAATGCAAAATTATGAAGAAAAAGACTGGAAAGAAAAGATATGGATGACATTCCTAACCCATTCCTTTGCAGAAGTGAAATTCATGGTCCAGAAGTCTTGTCCATTACACACATTCAAACTATTTTAATAAATTTATCAATTATGTTTTCTTCTTTTTCTTTTTATCTGTCCTATTTTCTAATATGTGATAACTCTCTGGAAGTGGATGAAGAGGGAATAATAAAAAAATTGTTTTAATGTAAAAAAACCCAGTAAAAACTTATTTTTTTTAAAGAGAATATACAACCTCCTAAAAGAGCCCACTTTTTTTTTTTTAATAATTTTACTTACTAGGAACTTATTCCTGACATCAAACCAAAATTTCCTACTTTGTAACTTCCATCAACTGCTTATTCTTTTCTTCTTGTGTAGAGGGCCACAAATAGTGAGGAACCCTGGGCAAGATATACGACCTTTTAGTCCAGTAAAAGGAACCCTGCTGACAGTGTCTGGTTTGG
Organism: Myrmecobius fasciatus; assembly: GCA_023553655.1. Lineage (NCBI taxonomy): Eukaryota > Metazoa > Chordata > Mammalia > Dasyuromorphia > Myrmecobiidae > Myrmecobius > Myrmecobius fasciatus. Next base: position 136,301 of record JAJPUD010004884.1, read on the forward strand.
CTCCCCATCTCCCCCAAGGGCTCTCAGCCTTCCTGAGAAGTCAGGGAGGCAGTGACAACCTGTGTTGTAATTAAAGAAGAGTGATACCAAGTGGCAAAGAGACATTTACACACAATAGCAAGTTGTTTATGTGGTCCCACATGAGCAGTATATAGTTAGTGCATGTGCAGTATGATATTGTTATATAAGGATATTAGGATATATAAAACTGAGAGAATTTGGAATAAATTGACTCCATGTTTGACCATCCACGTGGGTCCTGACTCTTCACTCCTCCTATAAGATCAAGGACTCGGACTGGTACCAAGATCCTCCGAAGAGCTAGTACAGACATTATACTCTTGTCCCAAATAGAAGTACTAAAATCACTCCTCCCATTGATAGCTCATGAACATTAATTTTCTGTTCTTCTTTACCACTGAATTTTCTTCAAACTAAACATCTCCAGTTCCTTAAACTTATTTTCATTTGATATTGACCTGAGGCATTTTGTTATTACAATGGTCCTTGTTGGGACACTTTCCAAATTATATACTCTTCCTAAACTGTAGCAACCAGAACAAAATCTGTCAAATGTAATCTGAATAAAGCATAGCAGAATTGACTTATCCTTATTCCTAGGTGATCTCTCTCTTGATATAGCTAAAGATTTCATTAGCTTATTTTTAGATAAATCATATTATTTACTCATATTAAATAAAACAAAAATATTACAGAAAAATCCCTGTCCAATCATCTTGCCACTTTTAAAAGGGTTTTTAAAATTAATTATTAAGAGAGGAATTTGGAAAAGTAGCAGAGTAGGTCAAAAATCCCAAGTTCTTTAAATTTCACCCACAAACAAGACAAAATAAAACCTCAGGGCAAATGTAGAGCAAAGCAGAATAAAATAAGCAAGATTTGGGGCAGAATAGTGGTCCTTCTGAGACAATTCAAAGGTCTTAGTCAGATATACAAATGCTGTATTCAGACCTCTGTTCTGCTCCTGGAATTTTTCCTAGAGTTGTTGGGAAGCAAACATTATATTGACTTTTGTTTGGTCTCTTCTGAAGCCACACTGACTTTTAGATAGATGACCTTTTTCTAGGTGTAAGGTCAGCCTATTAAGGAATACTCTAACAAGAATCTTGTCGTCAGTGACTAAGAGAGAGACCCCCCCTCCACTATGATTGTCACAGAACAATCTATTCCCTCTACCTTTATTAAAAACGGACAAGAAGACAGCCTTGAACTCCTCTTGCCATATAATCAGCTTTTGCATGAGCAATGGATCCCCCACCTTGGAAATCTCAACTAGAACAGAATCGGCATTCAGTGCTTTACCCCGTAAAAGTAGCTCAACAACATTCAAAAACTCTTCTTCAGTTGTAACTTCAGCTAAAGAGTAATTGATTTAAACTTGAGGTAAATTATCAGTAACTTCAGCATTAATTGATGATGATTTATTGAGAGTACTATGGTAGTGTTCAGCCCATCTCTCTAAGATCACGTCCTTATCACTAATCAATTTAATGCCATCAGTATTGAGAAAATGAAATGTACCAGAGTTCTTTGGCCCATAAATAGCCTTCAGTCTATCATAAAAATTCTTTGGGTAGTTGCTATCAACATAAAATTGAATTTCATTTGCTTTTTTACTGCTCCAAGAATCCTGCATCTCTCTAAATTTCAATTGTACTTTACTTGCTTCCTTCTTAGAGAAGGATCTTGCTGTCACACCCTTTTTAATTCTCATTTTTCATTTAGCAAGTTCTGAATTTCCCATCATTTTCATCAAACCATTCTTGATGTGTGTGAGTGTTTTGACTCTGATGAGCAAATGCAGTGCTGTACACAAAATCTCTGAAATCTGCCCACTTCTTTTCTGCTCCCTTGTTGCCAACTATGTATTGGCCCAATTTACCCTCCAAGTTGGCAACAAATTGTTCCTCTCAGAGAAGCACTCTAATTTGTTGACATTAATTCTACTAGTAGACATTTTTTGCCATGAGACTGCTGCTTTTGTTGAATGTCAATATTCAGCTTGGAGAGGATAAGTCTGTGATCAATCCAGCCCTCTGCACCCCATATTGCCTTGGTCACTCTCATATCCTGTCTGGTTCTTCTTCTTACATCTATCAAATGCCAGTATTTTCTGTGAGGGTACATCTGTGAAGCTTTGTCACATTTGAGTAAATATAATACAGTGTTGGTGATGAGAAAGTCATGAGATGGGCTTGAGGGCTTATAAAAAATTATGTCAAGATTTGGTCACCCAAAAAAGTTCATCAGAATAGTGCATCAATTTCATAATGCTTACCATGCTTACCTGGGTTCTGGATAATGGGCAATGCTCTCAAGCTTTCCTGAGTAAAACATGTGTGTGTGTGTGTGTGCTTGTTCCCATGCATGATGTCTTCAACCTTGTAGTCAAATGTCTTCAATGAGGACAAACATGGAATCAAAGTCAGCTACCACACTGATGGTAAATTCTTTAACTTGAAAAGACTACAAGCCAAAACTAAAGTGGAGTAATGGTGCATGATTTTTTCATTTGCAGGTTATTGTACACTTAATGCAGCTTCTAAAGCTGATATGTAACAAAGTGTGGATCAGTTCTCTGCTGCTTGTGCTAATTTTGGCCTGATAATTAACATCAAGAAAACACAGGTCCTCCATCAGCTAGCACCACACCTTTCATATGTGGAACCATCAGTTACAGTAAATGATGAAGTTTTGAATATTGTGGATAAGTTCTTTTACCTTAGCAGTATACTTTCCAGGGATGCCCACATTGATAATGAGATTGACACACACATTGCCAGACCTAGCTCAGTTTTTGGGAAGCTCTGAAGGAAACTGTGGGAGAGGAGAGGTGTTAGATTGACTACCAAAATGAAGGTCTATGGAACCATTGTGCTGACTTCATTGTTGTATGCCTGTGAAACCTGGATAGTATACCAGTGCCATGACAGGAAACTGAATCACTTCCATTTAAATTGTCTTAGAAAGATTCTTAAGATCACCTGGCAGGATATGATACTAGACACCAAAGTCCTTTCTTGAATTAAACCACCAAGCCTTCCAACTCTACTGCAGAGAGCACAACTTCATTGGGCTAGCCAGATTGTTTGAATACCAAATGTAGGCTTGCCAAAAAAAATTATTTTATGAAAAACTCACACAGAGCAAGTGCTCACAAAGTGATCAGAAAAAGCAATACAAGGATACTCTCAAGGTATCTCTTAAGAACTTTTTTAATCAATTTTATGACATGGGAGGAACTGGTACAGGACCGCCCAGCATGGCATGCCCTCATCAGAGAAGATGCTGTGCTCTATGAGCAAAGCAGAATTGAATTAGCTCAAAAGAAACACAAGATGCACAAAATTAGAGAAACTATTCCAAATGCTCATATGAACTATTTGTATCTGATATATGACAGAGAACTCCAAGATCATTCAATCTGACACACTGTAACCTAACTCTAATATAGTGATGCCATTTTGCTCCTCTTTGAGAAGGAAGGACAATAACCAACCTAAGATAATTGCAGACCATCAGAGAAAGTGTAAGTACTCCAAGCTAGTCCCTCTGAAACAGCAAGTGATGAGTCCTAGGGCTGGCTTGGTTGGAAGATTCAGTTACAGGATTTTTCACCTCCTGGACAGTGAGATGAATTGAGAGTCTGAGCTGGGGAATATTAAGGAACCTCTGTTGATAAGGAATGCTGGGCCAGCTGTGCTTTGGAAAGATATTGTCTGTTGAGTGTTGAAGCAATAGGGCAGGCATTCTATTGGTTATAGGTATGTACAGAATGGCATAGTTCATGGTTTAGGGTTACACATCAGAGTGAGAATTAAATGAAGACCTGGGGTCAGAGGTAACATCCTCCATCCCCCATGACTAATAGCGATTAAATCAATAACTTGTGAAGAAGGAGGAGAAGATGGAGGAGGAGCAGCAGGAGAATGATGAGGATGAGGAGGAGGAGGACAAGGAGGAGGAAGAGGAAAGGAACAAGAAGAAGAAAGAGAAGAAGAAGAAGAAGAAGAGGAAAAAGAAGAAGAACAACAAGAAGAAGAACAACAAGAAGAAGAAAAGAACTCAACCATAAAAAGTTACTATAGCAATAGGGAAGATCAAAGATCATCTTCAGAGGATATTGAAGCAAAAAAAAAAGTCTCTTTGATCCCAAGGAGTAATGTTAAATGCTCACCTGCCTCAAAAGAACTCATAGAACTTAAAAAAGACTTTTAAAATCAATGAGAAAGATGAATGGGAAAGTATTTTTTTTAAAAAGAACAATCCACGAAAAACAAGATTAAGAAAAGAAAGTCAACCATCCATAAAAGGAGATCTAGAATCTTAAGGATGAAAATGACTCCTTCAAAATTAGAATTGGGCAAGGGGAACCCAGTGAAGTTATGAAACCAAGTAAAAATAAAGCAAATTATAAAAAATGAAAAAAGAAGAGAATGTGAGACATCTCATAAGAAAAATAACTGATCTGCAGAACAGAACAAGAAGAGAAAAAATAAAAGTAATCAAACTACCTGAAAATTATGATTAAAAAAATCTTGATATAATAATACAAGATATAATTAAAGAAAATTGTCCTGAAGTCTTAAAAACAAGAGGAGAAAGTAGAAATAATAAAAATCTACTGATCCCCTCATGGGATTTCACTTGAAGTGATCCTGTAAGGAAATCCTATCCTTAGCCATCATAGCCAAATTCCAAAGCCCCCAAGTTAAAAAGAAAATATTATGAACCAGAAGAAAAAAGTCCAAATATGGCAGTCACAATTAGAATTATACAAGATCTACCAGTGGATACATTAAAAGACCACAGGTCTTTAAATACTATATATAATCAAAAAAACAAAAGAACCAATGCCAAAAATATCATACCCAATAAAGTTAAACATAATCCCAAATGGGGAATATATATTCAATGAATCATCAGGCTTTCGGGATTTTGTTGCAAAAAGATCTGATCTTAATGAGAATTTCACATATAACATCCAAGAGAAATATAAGGTAAACATCAAAGAATAATTTCAAGGGACTCAATAAGGGCAACTCTTCATGTTTTATACATGGAAAAGTAAACCAGGAGTTTTAAGATTGTCATTAGTAATTAAGATGGAAATGGTATTACATGTGTAATGGATATGTATAATGGATATGGGATAAAGAGAGAGGGAAAGGAATGGAGGAGAGGCTAAGGTAGGATCTCTTGGGGGGGGGAGGTAGGTTAACTAATAGAAAGGTAGCATGTAGATATAAAGCAAAGGAATCAGCAGGGATAAGAAATAAGAGTAACAATAACCAGGAGTAGAATTTGTTAGGAAAAAAAAAAACAGGTTAGTAATCATTGATCTCAAATAGAGTAAAAGCTAAGGTACATTTAATCAAAAGAGAAAACAATAGGGAAATTACACTATATGTCAGCCATATTAGTCAATATTGTTTTAGAATATTTAAAATAACTAGAGAGCATAAAGTTAGAATATTGCTGTGGTGTAGGAAATGATGAGTTGGTTTTAGAAAAATGTGGAAAATTTTAGATTTATGAAGGATGATGTTATTCACTGTCAAAGAAACAAAGGACATAGTATGGCCTTATACAGATGTATATTTAAGTACATGTGTACATATGGGAATGATTATAGATATTTATATCTATAACTGTAAAATTGCCCACATATAGACGGTAGGGGAAAGGAAAGGGGAAAAATATGAATAAAGTAAGAAGAACACGGCAGAGAAGAAAAGACAATCTACAAGAAAGCAAACAATGATAATTCTGAACATAATGTATGGTATTTATTATAATTCTGGAAATGAAATTTTATTGCTTCATATTTTTAATCCTCCCTTATGTTCTGCTGTGTAAAGGTGTTCTTTTTCTTTCTCTATTTTGTATTTGTTTCAAATTAATTAATTAAAAAAATTTAAGTAGCAAAATAATTATTTTCAATTAAAAAGCATATATTTTTCTTTCCCTTCTACCTCTCCTTTCACTGGGTAGGAGGGGAAATCTTATAACAAAGATGCATAGTCAAACAAAACAAATTGACACATTGGTCATGTCCAAAAATGTGTCTCATTCTATATATTTAGTATATTGTTTTCTTTAACTCAAGTATAATGCTTGACATATATCCCTAATATATTTCATTTTATTCTATTCAGCCCATTCAAGCTTGTCAAATTCTTTTTGGATCTTGACCATCATTTATTGTGTTGATTATCTTTCCCAGATTTGTGTCACCTACAGATTTAATCATTGTGCCATCTATATCTTATTTAAGTCACTGGTAACAATTCTAAGCAGCACAAGCCCAAGCACATATCCTTAGGGAACACCACCAGTGACCTACTGCGACATTGACATTGAATTATTAAGTCATTTGCTGAGTCTTGTGGATTTGTTTAGAGAAATGAATGGGGTTTTGCTGTCAAATCAGGATCAGGTCATTGTCATCATAAATTATAGAAAGTTTATTCTTAAGAATCTCAGACATATTGATCAGTGTAGATTATGCAAGAAAATAATAGACATTGTGAAACACATTGCTTACAAATACAAAAATGTAACACCCACTGAATACTTCACAATATATAATCTGGCAGATAGGAGCATTAATCTAGATTCTATTTATTAGTAGATTAGAAATCCCTTTATTACAAATAGAGACCTCAAAATGTATTTGCCAATTCTACAAATAAACTACATAGGAACAAGAATGTTATTAAGATAAAGCTGTTGTGTATAATCACCTAGGCATAACTGATCAATAAAAAATTGAGAATAATTTTTAATAAATGTCCTGATAACAAATACTTGATTTTATAAAAATGTATAATAATCAGCTATTAAAAAATTAATGTTTAATGTAAAAAATGAAAAGCACATGGAAAAAGGATTTATCATCCTTTCTCTTAATGCATTTGTTCTGAAGAAATCTATGAGCCAACAGAAAATTAACTTATATCCCAACACTTTTGTTCAATTACCTATCCAATATAATCAGGAAGTGAGAAAACCTGCCAATTCTTGATTTAAGGCAGTCTAAGGCAGGTTATCCTAAACCCAACACAGGTGAAGCAGGAAGTCTTAATAGTACTAGAGACACCCTCTACCTTTTCTTTCTCTTTTGGCTAGGTTGCTTGATTGCTCACAGGGGTTATTTGATATAAGTCAAAAATTCCATTATTTCTTTATCGTTGCCTTCTGAAGTCTGCAAGTTTCCCATATATCTTACCTCTATGTTTGAATTCCCTTGTCATCATTATGTTATATGCTTATGTGATCTAAGGACCTTTGATTCTTGTTATCTACAATATCACTGTGCCTATAGAATTCCAGGCCTTTCTATGTATGAACTTTCTTTTATGTGCTTTCTTTCCCAGTTAGAATCCCAGCTTCTTGAGACCAGGACTGTCTTGATTATTCTATATGCATCTTTGCTATTTAGATCAATGCTTGGAACATAGTAAGCACTTAATAAATATGTTTTATCCATTCATTCAATTACAAAGAAAAACAGTTATTTTATTCAACAGTCTTTATGCCATGGAATATAAAATAATAATAGCAAGATAGCAATCTGTCCCAAAATTATTTCTATCTGAATTTCATTGAAAAATATGAAAATTAATGGTAAGAGTAATAACCTCTTTAAAACCAACTACCACTTGTACTGCGATGGAGAAAGACACACATAGGATGACAGACAATGGAGATTCCATGTGTTTTGAAATTTCAATGATTGCCATGAAAGTTTGGAATAACTAGTGAAATGAACCAACCACTTGGGATCTAGTAATAACCTCAGTGTGGCTAACACTCTGGCTGGTATGGCAGAACTGGTCATTGTAAATTTTTTTTTAAATCCTGGTATATCATAGAACTGTGATGATGTTTATCTTAACAAAGAAATAAAAGTAACTACATGAAATTCCTTCATGTTCTGTACCAAAAGAAGGCAAGATATAAAAAATAATACATACTAATACACTAGAAATGATTCAGTGAAGATGGCACTTACCATTATGAAAATCAAGAGTGTATATGAAATGGACTTTAGAGATGAAATCATTCATTTTATACCTATGTAATATAATAAAACTGGAGACATATATATGCAAAGTCATCACAAGAACTTTTTGTCAACAACATACTTAGCTCCAAATCAAACAACAGTATATTACAGACAAATACAAAGAAATTATAAAAAAAATAATAACTTTATATTTAAGGCCAGATTTGATGAAGTAAGAACTAAAATAGAGAAGTTACTTAAATTTGGAGAGGAAAAAAAGTTGGAATCTTATACTCATTGAAAATCTTATTTAACAAAAACTACAGAAATTTTAGCAAACAAAAGAAATGACAAATTATGCTAATATTATCTCAAAAGATTTTTAAGAGATTATGGACAATACTAGAATTTTGAAATGTTCTTTTTGAGTTTTATGGCACAAATCTCACTAACAAGAGAGGTATCACAAAATGATAATTTAATTTTAACTTTTTTTGAACAAAGCATTATCCTTCAATATTTTACAGAAAATGTTTTTTAAAAATTCAGAATATAAACATAAAAACAAGCAGTAACTATTGCATGGTGGAAAAAAATATGGGAGGAAAAATGGAGCTATCAACGAATAGTGTTTAGATTAAGACCTTGAAAGAATAATTGAAGAACTAAGGAAAGGAACCAGAAGATTGTATCAATGTCTAGTTAGATAATGAAGCAGAAAATTTCAAGGCCATGTCTTCAAATTAAAGGCAAGAAGAAACATTAAGAACACAATCTAGAAAACAAAAATATATCAGAAATTCTAGATTGCCCTAATCAAGAGTTGAAAGAGAAAGTCAAAAGTTTTAGATGATACAGTGAGAGCAATGCAACATAATAGATATTTCAATATCCAGCAAAACCTTTACTATAGATTTAAGAAAGAAATGAGGAGTAAACTACCAAAGAAGGGTGTAGAAACTTTGTAGGCTTCTAAAGAGTCACAAGAAATCCAACACAATGAAAATACAAATTAGATCAAACATGAAACAGACTAAATATGTACCTTAGATAGAACAAATGATAGGACTTTTATGTCAAATGATCTAAATGAAATACTAGTTTCTGAAAATGGCAAAGTATAAAATCTATAACTATTGCATCAAATGCTTTACAATGACAAGAATTACTACCAAAGCAGTTTACCAGCTTCCTCATATATTCAAGGTTGATTCATATTTCTTAACAAGAAGAAGCATATGCCTTCTACCAAAAGTGAGAATACTAATAACTCTTTTAAGTATAGGCCAATTACATTTTTGTGTGCAAAGCGCTTATATCTTGTATAAAAAGTAGCAACTCATTATCCAATCATTTTTCTCTTTACTAGCTATCTCCTCATGAAACTCCTACTCTTGGGCCCCACTGTCCTAATTGATGACAATTTTTTCTGACCCACTATTCCAGGAAATCCTCAGTCATATAATATACTTTACTCTCTATTCTCTGAGGCTTTTCTTGCCATTGTGCACTTCTCTTTAGCCTGCCCCAGGTACAGATTTTGAATCAGTATCAATTAGTATTCCTTTTGTTCCTGTATGGAATATAACAATCTTGTTGATCTACTCTCTTATGATTTCATTCACCATCTCTGGAGCTTTCCTGACCACTGAAATGGTCTTGAAATGAATCCCTTTTTTGTGTTGTCTCCTACATTCAATTAGAACAGGAACTATCTACTTATATCCCTAGCCCTTAGTATAGTGCTTAGCACATAGTAAGTGATTAATAAATCTAGTTCAATTTATTATTAAATAAGCCATCAGTGGGGCAGCGGAAAGAGTGCTGGGCCTGGAATCAGATAAATTTCAGATACTTTTTGCAAGTTTGAGAATGACCTAATTGAGTGTTCTGGTCTACTCCACTTCCCTAGTTTTGGGGTAACCTAATCTAAGGGATTCCCCAATCAGAAAAGCAGCATAGTTTTCTCTCTCCTTTTTATCCTTCCTCCACATACCACCTGAGAGAGTTAAGAGTCTGTCACAAAAGAATGTCAGGGAATATGAGGGATTGGTTGCACCAACAGAAATCCAGGAATGGATCTCAAAATGCAAGCTTGTTAGTTGATTTGCATACCCTGTTAGGGAGAGGAAGTTGGTGGAAATAAGGGTCCTGGGTGCATTTAAGTATTAAAATCTTTCACTTTTAATTATTAATATATTTTCTGTTCCTTTCCCCAACCTGACCACTTGGTGAAGCAATTCAACTTTATACTATCCTATTCTCTTGAGTCCCTGACCACACTTAACATTTTACCAATTTCACCCTGCCAAACCTCAGAAATAATTATAAGTTCAAAAAATCTAGTTCTACTGCCAAGAATGGAGAGGGAAAATTAAAAAAAAAATACTTAAGGTACACATATGAACCAGCTATGAGACAGGCAGTTAATACAGAAAGAGGAATGTTAGAGAATATAACATCCAATTCAGAATTATGAAACCTAATTCAGTGATTTAACTTAGTAGTTTATTCATACAGTCATTTGGGAAACTAATATCCCACCCTTCTTGGAACATAATCAAATTTTGTAAAACTGATAATTAATAACACTTCATTTCACCTCCATTGGCATTGTCTGAATAATTAGCTGAACTTGATCTTTTTGATGGTCTTTCTTCAGTGCCAATTCTTTAATGCTTGTTCACTCTTTATTTATTTATTTAATTTATTTATTTTTGATGATTACTCACTTTTGTAACTGGTCAGGAAATTGGCTCAGGATATAAAATGCTAGATCTGGAATCAAGAAGTTTGACACCTTCCACTCTGTGAGTGCATGCAACACACTACAAGGCTGACATTGTTTCTGATAAATGACAGGATTTGCAACCATCTCTCCTTGAATATTTTAAATCTTCTGATTCAGATCAACAGTATGCAAATTCAGCACTGTGCATATCTTGTGTAGTTATTTTACTCATGTCTATTTGTGGCCCAATTTGGAGTTTTCTTGGCAACAAAATCAGATCAGTTTTCAATTTTCCTCTTCAGCATATGTTACAGATGAGGAAACTGAGACAAACAGAATTAAGTGGTTTGCCTAGGGTCACACAGCTAGTAAGGTTTGAGGCCAGTTTTGAACTCAGGTCTTCCTGACTAGTACACTATCTGCTATTCCACCTGGCTTTATATCACCTGCTAATATAGTATTTGCAACAATGATCTCATTATTTTATACTACAGAGGAAAGTAATTATTATCTGCTCCCCTGATTATGTAGGGAGGTGGATTATGCTTTTTAAATTATTCATGTAAGGATTATAAATATGTTTTACCTTTTATCTGTACTCCTCTAACAACTTGGCTCATCAGACTCCCATATTCACATCTTTCTTAAGTAAATGATACTTAGGTCTGCTCTTCTCTACTTCTCCACATTAATGAAACAATTGTCTTTACAGGTCTCTAAGATCAGAGATTAAAAACTCATTAATGTTTCTAGTTCAAAACCTTTGTTGTTGGTTATAATGGTAGTGGTTGTGGTGGTAGTGATCCTTTGTTCTTAAAGAGGACCATGATATCAGGGAAGTAATGGCATGAGGGTGTGCTGTGCAAAGTCACCAGCCTCATTTTCTCTTCGAGTCATTTGGCCAAGATATATATCAGGACAACTAGAAATGGCCCTGGATACAATGGGAGACCTGGGTCTTTTTAAACTAAGGTCTTTAACAAGACTCAGTTTGACTAAGGTGATGTTCATTTAGTGATTAAGGCTAGGGTAGACGGGAGGGGAGCAAGGGAGGGAGAATGTTCTCTTTGCCCAATCTGGGAGAGGAAGACTTCAGATTTGTAGGACAAATAAGAAACAACTGTGCTAACTGTGAATCAATCAAAGGCCAAACAATAACAAAATGGAAGTTTTGGGACCTACTATTGGCCAATCAATGAGAACCAAAGTGATTTTGATTTAAGACTTGGTCCTTAAGAAATAAATCTAGCTGGGGGCAGCTAGGTAGCACAGTGGATAGAGCACCAGCCCTGAAATCAAGAGGACCTGAGTTCAAATCTGGTCTCAGACATTTAACCCTTCCTAGCTGTATGATCCTGGGCAAGTCACTTAACCCCAATTGCCTCAGCAAAAAAAAAAGAAGAAGAAGAAGAAAAAAGAAAAGAAAGAAATCTAGCTGGTAAACTTCAAGATATCTTGAGAGACTTCAGAATAAAAAAATTACATTACTTTAGAGAAAGTACCCACAGATAACTTATGATACCTTATTAAGGAGGAGACACACAGACAGAGACAGAAACAGAGACAAAGATGCAGAAAGGAAGAGGAGAGAAGGAAGAAAGAAAGGAATGAAGGGAGGAAAAGAGGAAGGGAGAAAGGAAAAAATGGAGGGAGAGAGAAAGGAAGGAAGGGAGGGAGGGAGGGAAGGAGGAAGGGAAAAAAGAAAAACCTGTGTTGCCCAACTGACCAGTTCAGTGGAGTCCCCAGTGCACTAGCTTTATTCAGAGAAGTTGTTGTTTGTCCTTTGTTCTGGAAGAGGATCATGACATCAGGGAGGTAATGTCATAAATTGTAAGTGAGTTGGATTTAAGTGTCTGTGGCTAGGCAGAGTCACAGGCCTCATTTTCTCCTCCAGAGTCATCTAGGTTCAATGGCAAGATATAGATCAGGATAAGAGGAGATGATCCTGAAGCAGTGAGAGATCTTGGACTTTTAAAGCTAAGATCTTAGACAGGTTGATTAAAGCAATCTTATTTGATGATTTGTTTCAACACCTTCCAAATATATGGAAGGAATTCAACTGTTGAATTAAATATTAAGGACATAGGACCAACTGACCGCCTTTGTCTTTCTGAACCTTACTTTTACTTTTTTAATGTTTATTATGAATTAGAAAATTCTCAATAAAATTTATAAAAACATCTAGAATAAAGGTACAAAAGAACCCCAAATAAGGCCAAAACCAGATAAAAGTGAAGTAGTTTTTAGTGTAGGAGGGATTTGGGGCAGGGAGTCAAGGTGATGAAGCAACAGGAAGAAGTACAACATAGTTTCATTCATTAAGCCACCTTCACAAAGATCAAGAAAGTGCACTAGACGCAACTCTGATCAGAAAATCCAAGAAAAAGTCACAGTGAATCATATTTCCCAACCCATGGCATCTTTTAGGAAGACAAACAGAAAGAACTTTGGGCACTGGGGATAAAGTCTGGCCTGTAGTGATCCACATGTGGAGTATTCCAATACCCAGAGATTGAAAAGAGGCTGAGATTGGAGATCAAGACAGAAAGCACTGAAGGAAAACATCCCTCAACAAGTACAAAGGGCAAGAATGGCTACCTGGCAGCTTTATTTGACAACACCATTCCAAGACACACTAAGGGGGGATTTGCATTTAGGGTTGATAGAGAGGAGCAGCTGACCCTAGCTGTGTATTGAGCAAAGCACAAATCTGGAAGTGAATAGAAGCTATATAGTCTGATTATAGGAGCAGACTGGAGACTTATATCTATCCTATAACCAAGATGGAACTTAGAACAAAGGGAAAAGTGAAATCCAGTCAATTTGAATCTGTAGAGCCTTCCAGCAGGCTAAAATCTGAATCTGATTCTACTAGCAATCTACTGAAAGTCTTGACCAAAGACAATCCAACAGATCCACATATGGGTCAGGAACTTACAAAGCTCAGATCAGAAGGGATTTTTATACAAATTGTATCACATTAGGATGACTAAAAAATTTGAGTACCCTACCCTGTGCTGTGAAAGCAGCAACAGGATGTAAGAGGATAGAAGCTCAAATCAGATCTTCATTGCACAAGTGTGCAGGCCCCAGAACTAACCTGTTCTGTCAAGACGTACACTGAAAAATTGAACAAATTAAATATGTATCCCATGATAAAGAGTTTTTATAATGATAGGGAAATTCAACATATAAATTTAAAAGAAAAAAATTAACAAAACTATCTAGACAAAAGGTTGAAAAAAATGAAAGTTAGACAAAAATTCATGAAGAATTCCTGCAAAAGTTAAACTAAATGTGTCTTTAAAAAATTCTAAATATTGATTTTAAAAATCAAATGAGATCCAAGTATTGGGGAAAGAACTCATTCTTTGATGAAAACTGTTGGAAAATTCTAAGGCAATATGGCAAAAAGTAGATGTAGATGAGTATCTCACACCATATAGGAAATTAAGCTCAAATGAATATAAGATTTAGATATAAAGGATAAGGACATAAATAAATTGAAAGAACATGGAAGACCAAACAAGAAATAGAAAGGTTTATACGAGGTAAAATGGGCAATTTTAATTACACAAAATTTCAAAATGTTTAAAAAGTCATACAGTTAAAATTAGAAAAGAAGTGGGCAATCTTTGTATTAAATTTCTTTGATAAAGTTCTCATTTCTAAGATATATAGAGAACTGAATCAAATTTCTAATAAGACCTATTCCCTCACTAATAAGTGATCAAAATATCAATGTTCAGTTTTCAAAGCTATCCGTTGATATATGAAAAAGTGCTCTAAATCACTAAGAATTAGAGAAATATAAATTAATTCTGAGGCACCATTTCACAGCCATCAAATTGGTTAAAATGACAAAAAGGGGGGGGGATAAAAAAAAACCTGGAGGTGCTTAAGGAAAACAATTTAATGCACCATTGGTGGAACTATGAACTGGTCCAAACATTTCCCAAAGCAATTTGTAACAACAGCCCAAAAGCTACTAAACTGTGCATATCCTTTTACCCACAGATACCACTACTAGGTCTATTCCCCTACAAAGATGAAAGAGGAAAAAGAAATATGTACAAAAATATTTATTTCATTTTCTTTTACAGTTGTTAAGAATTAGAAATTGAGGAAATGGCTAACCAAGTTATGGCATATGAATATCATCGGATATCACTGTGCTATGAAAAAATTATGAAGAGGGGTACTGAAAAACAAGAAAATTTTATGTGAACTGATGTAATATGAAATAAGCAGAAGCAGCAGAATAATCTATACAATAACAAAAACATTGCAAAGACAATCAACTCTGAAAGTCTTAGGAAATCTGATCAACTCATTGGCCAAAAACATGTCAAAAGGAGTCATGATAAATATGCTATCATTACAATATGATCCTTCCAACCAAGGGCAAATATTGTGGGCAAATCAACTAATTCAAAACTGTCTGGTAGCTCAAGATGAGGACCAGGGGAAAAAAAGAGATATTCTTTAATCATTAAATTAAAAAAAATTTTGTTTAGTAATACCATGAAATGGATACGCAGTAAGGTTGCAGCATTAATTCAGGGGAATGTAGCCTACCTTGTCTCTGTATGAAAATATATCTATCACTTTCCCCTTCAATTAATTTAGCCAATCAGATAGGTATAAAATGATGTCTTAAAGTTGTTTTAATTTGCATTTCTCTAATCAATAATTAAAGCATTTTTATACAACTATAAATTATTTTGATTCCTTCATTGGAAAACTGCCTGTTTGTATAATTTGACCATTTAACAATTGGGGAATGACTTATACTTTTATACATTTTACAAAGTTCTTTATATATCTAAAACAGGAGAAATTGAGAAACTGTCTATGAATTGTTCCCCAATTTTCTTCTTTCCTTCTGATCTTGGCTACATTTGTTTGCTTTCTACAAAATCTTTTTAATTTAATGTAATCAAAATTATTGATTTTATACTTTGCTTATTCATAAATTATTCTCCTATCCATAATTCTGATAGGTAATATGTTCCAATGTTCTTTAAATTTTCTTACACTATCTCTCTTTATAGATAGGTTATATATCCATTTTGACCTTATCTTGGTAAATGGTATAAAATATTGGTCTACACTCAGTTTCTGCCAAACTGCTTTCCAGTTTTCCCAATAATACTTACCAAATAAAGAATTTTTAACCTAAAATCTTGTCTCTATATAAAATACATCTTTTTCAACTGGGGAAGGGAAGAAATAAAGAGGAAAGACAAATTTACATGATAACTTTATTATATATTTAAAGGAACAGTAAGTTTTATATGATAGATTTGCAATTTTTGCATATTCATTTTTATTATAATGTTATTTCATAAGTTAAAAATAAAATAAATAGTTTTAAAAATGACAGAAGTAAACAAACAAACAAAAAAAGAAAATGTTGCACAGTAGTAGAACATGCAACCAATTCTGAGGAGCAGAGACTCCTCAATGATTGGTTATTTTAACCCCTACATACCAAGTATCTTGGAAGATGGATCAACATCTTGAACCATAATTCTGGATAAATGAAGTCTGAGATATAGCTTACCTGCCTTTTAGGGTAAAACTATTCCAGTTTTTGTGGGAAAGAAGCTAAAGGATGTTGTTTCTATAAAATACTTTTTTCTATTGCTACTTTTAAAAACAGATAGGAAAAATCCCAAATTTATACCATGATCTTTTTTCTTTTCTTTTCCCCTCAACCCAATATAAGCCCATACAAAGCCATTCAAGAATTAAGAGGAAAGCTTAATAAAATTTGTCTGGGCCCACTGCCTGATTTTTTTTTTTTAGGCTTAGCATGAATTCCTTTTTGACTATCACAAAATTCATGTCTGTGGATGGTTTAACAATTATTACAGTATTTCTTTGAGGTGGAAGAAAACCCTCTGGGTAATTTTGTTCTATTATTTGGAATATCAGAAGCTTGATATTCTTTTTTTATCTACAAGAACAGTATATAATTCTCTCCCTAGTTAAATTTGAACTGGAGTTTGGGGGAGGCAGTCGGTGAAAAAAGAAGAAAACAGAACAAAAAAAACTAAAATATTTCAAAGATATGGCTGACAGAAACTAATGGCCAAACCATTTGTAATTTGAATTATAGTATTTTCGATCTAGAGAAGTTAGACAGGTAAATTGCATAGTTACCATGAATAAACTATGCAGTAATTACACAGCAACTCTTTTAGAAATCCTAGTAATTACACTGAACTAAATCATTTTAAAATAGATCAAGAGTTACTAGGTTCATCTACAATGGAGATGTTTAACCTGTGCTTCATCAGCTTGATTTACCTGTAATGCTTACAAAGATTTTTGCTGCCTATGATATTTTTGAGACATGGTTATAAAAATAATCAGAAGTAATTTTGAAAGTTTTTCTTTGCAGAGCACTTTGTATTCCTGCAAAAGGAAAATAAATCTATCAACTAGCTGATGTCATATTGCAAGAATTGACACTTTTCTACCTAAAGAAATGAACCTTTAAAAAAATGAATGAACTCAGATTTAGAAAGTGTTTTTTGAAATTTTCATACTCTATATAAAAGTTGGAAGAGAGAAAGCAATTTCAGAAAATAAAAAAAGATCATTTAAAAAGTTAAGGATACATGTAGCCCATGTTTTGGAACTCATAAAAGGATTGGGCACAAAAGAAGTGGAAATAAGGGCTGCTGTTTATACTAGCTATTAATACCCCCATCACATAATTTATAAGTCTTGAAAGGATTCAGATTTTCCCTGAGAGCTAACTAGCTATAATTCCTTTTCAAATGGCACTGATAGAAAGGAAAGATAGAAATCAAGCCAAGTAAATGCTACTAATTATCTCATCACAGACAAATAATCATAGACCTATAATAATTATTTTCTCAGGAAAAGAAGCTGGAACCCCAAGAGAAGAATTAGTAAAGTGTGCAATTGAACTTCAGGGCTAGTAGAAGCATCTATGAAGCACAGGATATATTGTGTTATGGAAAATGTAAGAATTCCTATTTTTTTTATAACTCCTAAGAAAAGAAACTTTGAAAGCACAGGAATGTTTGCCAAAGCTTAAAAGGTCCCTGGGAGCTTAGGAGCTGGCCTCACTGCCTCTCAAGAGTGGTTGCTACCATCTCTAGTCATATGAAAAGTTGCTCCAAATCATTATTGATCAGAGAAATGCAAATTAAGATAACTCTGAGGTACTACTACACACCTGTCAGATTGGCTAAAATGACAGGAAAAGATAATGATGAATGTTGGAGGGGATGTGGGAAAACTGGGACACTGATACATTGTTGGTGGAACTGTGAACAGATCCAACCATTCTGGAGAGCAATTTGGAACTATACCCCAAAAGTTATCAACTGTGCATACCCTTTGACCCAGCAGTGTTTCTACTGGGCCTATATCCCAAAGAGATCTTAGAGGAGGGAAAGGGCCCCACATATGCAAGAATGTTTGTGGCAGCCCTTTTTGTAGTGGCTAGAAACTGGAAAGTGAAGGGATGCCCATCAATTGGAGAATGGCTGAATAAATTATGGTATATGGATGTTATGGAATATTATTGCTCTTTAAGAAACAACCAGCAGGACGATTTCAGAGAGGCCTGGAGAGACTTGCACGGACTGATGCTGAATGAAACGAGCAGAACCAGGAGATCATTATACACAGCAACAACAGTATTATATGATGATCAATTCTGATGAACATGGCTCTCTGCAACAAAGAATTGTCTCAAACCAGTTCCAATTGTTCACTGAGGAAAACCATATACACCCAGAGAGAGGGATATGAAATATGGACCACAACGTAACATTTTCATGATCTCTATTGATGTATGCTTGCATTGTGTTGCCTTTATCTGATTTTCTTTTTTTTTCTTGTAGATAGGATTTTTCTTGCACAACTTGTCAAGTATTTCAACATTATTAACATGTAGTTGACTTCCTGCCATCTAGGGTAGGGGAGGGGACTAGGGGTAAAAGTTGTAATGGAAAGCTTTGTAAAGATCAATGCTGGGGAACTACCTATACATATGTTATACAAATAAAAAGCTTTAATTAAAAAAAAAAAGAGTGGTTGCTAAATTTGGCAACATCACAAAGTGGCATTTCCTTCAAAACTTGGGTGACAGCAACCTATCAAAGTAGAAAGGAAGAGAGAAATAACTCCAGAAAGAGCAGATTGATTCAGGTGGCTAAAGAACCACAGGGCTAATTATAGATAAGTAGATCTCAGTCTTATTGGAAAGCACAGAATAGGATCTTCAAATTTATTATAGTTACATTCCTGCAGCCTAGTTGCTTGTTGGCTATTTCTAAAATTCAAATTCCACTTCCTGAGGGCTTGCCCTTGTTACTGATGTGCCAAAGCACATGATAGTATTGTATTTAACCCAGAATGGAAGAGTTCAGTGTATTAGCTCTGACAGGGATACGGGTTTAGCTCCAGTTTCTAACATTCTCCACTGTTCTGACATAGTAAAAAGTCTCTCACTGTGCCACTGCTTATGTGGTTTCATTTCTGTCTCTCCAAAAAAAGAGGACCTTTCAAGGTTAGGGTCAAAAGGCAAGTTGGGATATCTTGTAATCAGGTAAAGTCTAAAATCCCCTCAGAGATTAAAGAATAATGAGAGAGGATTGCTAGCAAATGATCCTGTCCAATCTCTTCCTGTTTCATGTTCAAGCCCAAAAGAAGTCCCAAAATGTGAGTTACATATATTTTACATGTATTTGGTAACTGTTGACTAGATTTTAAAATTACATATGGCCAATATTAAGAAAAATAACAACCAGTTTGAGTCAAAGAAAAATGACTGAAGATATCTTAGAGATTATCTAGTCCAATTGATTATTTTTAATTATTTATTTTAATTTTAATTTATGTGATAAAACAAGCATTTCCATAATATAGCATAGAAGGAAAAAAAAAGATTGCAAATGAAATTGAAAGTCTAATATGTACAACTTGTTATTCCATCTAAATATATAATAAAGTTATAATATAAATTTCTTCTTTTTTTCTTCCTGTTCTCCCAACCTAAGAATGACTAACATTAGATACAAATATGTACTTATATATAAAATATACATAAAATCCTTCTATAGATATTTTTCTCTAGATACATTTGTCTTTTGTAATTAATTTGGGTATTTATAATACTCAAAATTACTTATTTGCAAGGCTTTCAATATTTTAAAAAAATCATTTCTTATGTAGCATGGTATTATCCCATTGCAATCATATAATAGCCCATGTACAATATTATGAGGGCCTAAAATGTGGTCACAGCATCAGAGTAAGGAAAGGGGTATGTCTGGGAGATGCAGCAAAAGTAGAATTGGTTTCACAATAGCTTAGAGTGAGGAGTTGAGGATGACTTCAAGGTTGCAAACCAAAATTATTGTGAGCTTGATGACAACTTTAACACTAACTAGGAAATTAGGAAAGGGGGAGAATTTGGAGAAGTGAAAGGAAAGATAATATATATATATATATATATATATATATATACATATGTGTGTATACATTTATTATACATAAAATCACATTAAACATATTTCCATATCAGTCATGTTATGAAAGAAGAACCAGAACAAAAGGAAAAGAAACCATAAGAAAGAATAAAACAAAAAATATTTTTTTAAAATTGAAAATTGTTCTTTGATCTGCATTTCATCACAAGTGGAATTTTCTTGAATCATGTACTGCTGAGAAGAGCTAAATCTATCAAAGTTGATTGTTATAGAATGTTGTATACAGTTCTTATATACAGTTTCCTCCTGGTTTTGCTCACCTTACTCAGAATCAGTTCATCTAAGTTTTTCCAGGTTTTCCCAAAATCTGCTTGCTCATCATTTCCTATAGCACAAAAGCATTACATTGTACCACAACTTGTTCAATTATTCCCCAATTGATGGGCATTTCCACAATTTCCAATTCTTTGCCACCAAAAAAAGAGGTACTATGTTTTTGTAAATATGGATTCTTTTCCCTTTGTTATGTTCTCTTTGAAATATAGGCCTAGTAGTAGTATTCCTGGGTCAAAGGGTATGCACAGTTTTATAGCCCTCAGTTCACAATCCCACCAACAGTGCATTAGTATTGAAGGAGATATAATTCATTTTCTGACATGCTGAGTTTAAGATGTCTGCAGGAAATTCACTTCAAATGTCCAATGGAAATTTAGAGATCTAAAACTGGGGGATAGGAGACAGAATAAAGAGATCTGAGAATCAGCAGCTTAGAAGTAATAATTGAGTCAATGGAAGCTTATGAGATTGCTAAACAATAAAGTAGAATGAGATAAAGAGAAGAGGTCCCAGGGTAGCATTGGGGGGAGTGAATGGGAGGATTACTATAGTTAGTAGGGATGACCTGGATAAAAATGCAGCAAAGGAGAAAGAGAATGAATGATCAATCAGAGAATATAATACAGAGAATATAAAGGAAAGAGAATATCAAGGGAAAAAAGCTTTATCAAAGTAGTCCAAAACTGCCTAGATCACTTCCAGCAGTGGAGCCAAGATGGCTGAGTGAAGCCAGGAAGCTGTTCAAGTTTTCCCAGTTGCATTCAAAAAGCACATGAAACCAAGCCTCTGAACAGAATCTGACAGAATGAAACCACTCTCCAGCTCAAGCTTGACTGGAAAAACTTCAAGAAAGGTCAGTTTCACTAGGATGAAAGAGGTGCTCAGCTGAAGAGATCCTGGGAAAGCCATGGAGAGAGTCATAATCACAACAGATCAGCAACTGAGACCCTTGGTTCTGGCTCAGTAACAGAGCAAACCAGTAGGGCAGTTCCCAGTACCAGCTCAGAAGGAAAATTCTGAGAAACCAAAATGTTTCTTGAAAAGAGCAGGCAAAGTTACCCCCTGCAAACAGGAGGGGCCCCTATGCTCAAAGCCAAGGCTCAGAGTTGCACAATAAACTTAGGACAGTGCTCTATTTACCCCAGGAACAGAATTTGACCATAAAAATAAAAAAAAAAAAAAAAGAGGAAACACCATAAGACAAGGAAAGAAAATGGACAAGAAACAGAAAAGAATCTTGGCCACAGAAAGCTATTATAATGACAGGGAAGACCAAAACACCAACTCAAGAGGACAAAATGTCCACAGAAGAAATCTCAAAGAGTGATATAAATTGGTCTCAAGCCCAAAGAGGCTTCTTGGAAGTGCTCATAAAAGAATTTAAAAGAAAAATAAGATAGGTAGAGGAAAAATGAGAAAAGAAATGTGTGCAAGAGAGTTAACAGCTTGTAAAAGGAAGGCAATTCCTTAAAAAATACAATTGGCCAAATGCAAAAAAAAAAAAAAAAAATCCATTGAAGAAAACAATACCTTCAAACTAGAATTAACCAATTGCAAAAAGCTAACTTAAGAAAATCATACATTAAAAACTAGAATGGGGCAAATGGAAGCAAATTATTGGTCTACCTGAAGACTATAATAAAAATAAAAGCCTGGATAGCATTTTTCAAGAAATTGTCAAGGAAAACTGTCCTGATCCTCAAAAAACAGAGGGGTAAATACTCACTGAAAGAAACCATCAAACACCTTTGGAAAGAGATACCACAAGGAAAACTCCAAGGAACATTATTAGAAAACTCCAAAACTACACTCTCGTGGAAAAAATACAGAAGACTGCCAGATAAAAAAATTCAAATATAAAGGAGCAACAGTCCAGATTATCCAGGATCTGGCAGCTTCTACAATAAATGATTGGAGATCTTGGAATACTATATTCCAGAAAGCAAAGGACCTGGGGTTACAACCAAGAATTAACTACTCAGCAAGACTGAGCATCATCTTTCAAGGGAGGCGATGGATCTTCAATGAAATAAGAAACTTTCAATCATTTCTATTGAAATAAAACAGAACTAAATAAAACAGAAAAAAAATTCACAAACACAGAACTCAAGAGAAGCATGGAGAGGTAAACAGGGAAAACATTATTTAAAGGTTAAATTGTTTACATCCCTAGATGGGAAAACAAAATCTATAATTTTTCAGACCTGATTCTGTTACTCCAGCAGACAGAGGGGAGCATCACATGAACCGAGGGTATGGTTGTGAATTGACATTGACATGATGATATCAAAGAAAAAGACATCAAAGGATGAAAAAAAGATATCTACTTGAAAAAAAGAGGAAAGGGGAGATATAGGACAAATTAGATCCCATGAAGAGGAATGAAAAACCTATTACAATTGAAGGAAAGGAGAGAGGGGGATAAGCATTATATGAAGCTTGATCTCATCAATTTTGGCTCTAAGAGGGAATAACTTAATCATTCATTTAGGTATAGAAATGTACATAATTCTATAAAGAAGTAAGAGGAGAAAGAGAAAAGAAAAGGGAGTGGCTAGATAGAAGGGAGGGCAAAAACACTGGGGGATAAAGGTAAAAGAAAGGAGGAGGGTGAAAGAAGACAAGGTAGTGGTTCAAAAAAAACAAACTACTTAGGACAGGTTGGAAAGAGAGAACAAAGGATATATGGGGGAAAATAGGATGGAGGGAATTACACATTCATAATAATCATAACTGTGAATATAAGTGGAATAAATTTTCCTCTAAAATGGAAGTACATAATAAAATGAATTGAAAAACAAAATCCTACAATTGCTATTTACAAAAAAAAAATCTGACACAGAGAGACACATATAGAGTAAAAGTAAAAGGCTGGAACAGAATTTATTATGTTTCAGCTGAAGTAAAAAAAAAAACAGAAATAGCAATTCTGTGTTCAGATAAAGCAAAAGGAAAAATAGATCTAATTTTAAAAGAGAAGGAATGTACATCTTGATAAAATACATAAACAATAAAGTAGTAACAATCTTAAATGTAAATGCTCCAAATGGTAGAGCATACAAACTCATATAGAATATATTAAGCTAGTTACAGGAAGAAATAAACAGTGAAACTGTATTAGTGAGGAGAATTAACCTTCCCCTTTTAGAATCAAAGAATTCTAACTACAAAATAAACAATAAAGGTATTAGGAGGTTAATAGGATCCTAGAAAACCTAGGTATGATAGATCTCTGGAGAAAACTGAATAGGGACAGAAAAGAATACACCTTTTCTGTGTATTCTTGGCAGCTTTACAAAAAGTGACTATGTATTAGAACATAAAAACCTCACAATCAAATGCAGAAAGGCAAAAATAATAAATGTTTCCTTTTCAGAACACAATGCAATAAAAATTATATTTATTAAAGAGACAGAGAAAGACAGACTAAAAACAATTGGAAATTAAATAATCTAATTCTAAAAAAATGAGTGAGGCCATATGCAAAAATGTTGGTGGCAGCTCTTATAGTCGTGGCAAGAAACTGGAAACTGAATGGATGCCCATCAGTTGGAGAATAGCTAAATAAATTATGGTATATGAATGATATGTAATATTATTGTTCTATAAAAAAAATGAGCAGGATGATTTCAGAGAGGCCTGGAGAGAGTTACAGGAACTGATACTAAATGAAATGAGCAGAACCAGGAGATCATTGTACACAGTAATAATAAGATATACAATGATCAGTTCTGATGGACATGGCTCCTTTCAACAACGAGATGAGTCAGGCCACTTTCAATGATCTTGTGATGAAAAGAGCCATCTACACCCAGAGAGAGGACTGTGGGAACTTAGTGTGGATCACAAAATAGCATTTTCACTCTTTTTGTTGTTGTTTGCTTGTATTTTATTTTCCTTTTTCTTTTTTTTTCTTTTTTTGATTTGATTTTTCTTGTGCAGCATGATAACTGTATAAATATGTATGCATCTATTGGATTTAACATATATTTTTACCATGTTTACTTGTCATCTAGGCAAGGGGGTGAGGGGAAGGGGACAAAATTGTAACATAGTTTTATAAGGATTAATATTGAAAAATTATCCATGCATATATTTTGAAAATAAAAAGCGTTATTTTTTTAAATATAAAATGAATGCGTTAAACAACAAACCACAGAAACAATTAATAATTTCATTCAAAAGAATGACAGTAATGAAACAACATATTAAAATTTAAGACACAGCCAAAGCTGTTCTTCAGGGAAATTTTATATCTCTGAATAGTTACATGAATAGAATAGAAAAAGAGGAGGTCAATGAATTCAGCATGCAACTAAAACAGCTAGAAAAAGAACAAACTAAAAACTCCCAATTAAATATCAAATTAGAAATTCTGAAATTCAAAGGAAAGACTAATAAAATTGAAACTAAGAAAACTATTAATCCAATTAATAACTCTAAGAGCTGGTTTTATGAAAAAAAATCAACAAAATAAATAAAACTCTGGTTAATTTAATTATAAAAAGACAAGGGAAAAAATGAAAAAAGTTCACTAACCACCAATGAAGAAGAAATTAAAGCAATAATTAGAAGCTATTTTGCCCAACTCTTTGGCAGCAAATCTGACAATCTAAATGAAATGGATGGATATTTACAAAAATATAAACTGCCCAGATTAGCGGAAGAGAAAATAAAGTATTTAAACAGTCCCATTTAGAAAAAGAAATTGAACAAGTCATTAATGAACTGCCTAAGAAAAATCTCCAGGACCAGATGGATTCACAAGTGAATTCTATCAAACATTTAAAGGATATTAATTCCAATTCTATATAAACTATTTGAAAAAATAGGTAAAGTCCTGAAAAATTCCATTTATGACACAAATGTGCTACTGATACCTATACCAAGAAAAGCCAAAACAAAGAAAATTACAGACCAAATTCTCTAATGAATATTAATGCAAAAAATATAAATAAAATATTAACAATGAGATTACAGCAATTTATCAACAGAATAATAAACTATGATCAAGTGGGATTAATACCAGGAATTCAAGGCTGTTTCAATATCAGGAAAACTATTACCATAATTTATTATATCAATAATAAAATCAACAGAAATCATAAACTAAGACTAAAAACACTAGAGAGCACAGAAATAAAGGAAGTTTTCCTTAAAATAACAAACAATATCTATTTAAAACCAAACGTAAGTTCCAGGGGTGGAGCCAAGATGGCGGAGATCAGACAGGAGTCTCTGTAACCTCCTCTAACCTTCCCTCAAAACAACAACATATGAAGCCCCTAGACTGATTTTGAAGCACAAACATCCACAATATCTGGAGGAACTAGAAGATACTCTGGAAGAACTTCAAAACAGGTCTGTTTTAATTGGGCAGGGGGGTAGTCTGCTGAACCCAGACTGCAGCACAGGGAGACCAGGGCAGGGAGTTGGAGCAGGGAGTTGGAGCAGGGAGCTGGAGCAGGGAGTTGGAGCAGGGAGCTGGAAAAGGAGTCGGAACAGGAGTGGGAGCGTTGTGCTTTTCACACACCTGGGAGTCTTCTGCTGGCCTCTTGGGCCAATTGGTCCTGATTGTGGGCAGGTGGTTTGGAGGATCTGCCTTTTGTGGGGGGTAGATTGTGAACTACTGAATCCTTGATGAGCATCGGACCTAGCTGCCATTACACAGCACCCTAGGGCAATCAATCATTCAGCAGAACTGATCAGCACCTGAAATAATTCAATCAGCAGAACTGCCCAGTACCTGAAATAATTCAGTCAACAGAACTGCCCCAGGGTGAACTAAAGCAGAACTGCCCAGTTTCTGAAATAACTCAATCAGCAGAACTGCCCCAGGGCAAATTAAAGCAGCTGTCCCATCTTTTCCTTAAACAGACCTCATACCTTTAAAAAAAATGAATAAAAAACCAAAAAGAGCTCTCACCATAGACAACTTTTATGGAGAGAGGGAAGAACAGACCTTAAATCCTGAGGCCCCTAAAAGTAAAGCAACTCCTGAAAAAGCCCCAAAAAGAGACAAACTGAATTCCACGTCACAAGGCTTTCTTTGAAGATTACATTAAGGAACTTAAAAGAGAGTTGGAAGAATCATGGGGAAATGAAATGAGATCACAGCAAAATAAAATGGAAAAAATGGAAAAAGACTACAAGGAACAAAATGGCCAATTACAAAAGGAGCTAAAAACAGTAACTGAAGAAAATAAGACATTAAAAATTAGAATCAAACATTTGGAAATGAATGAGTCATCAAGACTTCAAGAATCAGTCAAACAAAAACAAATAAATGAAAAGATAGAGAAAAACATGAAATATCTCCTAGGAAAAACAATTGACCTGGAAAATAGATCTAGGAGAAACAAACTAAGGATTATAGGGCTTCCTGAAAGCCATGATGAAAAAAAGAACCGAGACACTATCTTCCAGGAAATCATAAAAGAAAACTGCCCTGATATTTTAGACCCAGAAGGCAAAATACTTATTGAAACAATCCACCTATCACCTCCTGAAAGAAACCCAAAAATTAAGCCCCACAGAAATATCGTGACTAAATTCCAGAACTATCATACCAAGGAAAAGATATTACTAGAAGCCAGAAAGAAACAATTTAAATATCAAGGAGCCACAATTAGGATTCAGACAGGACCTAGCAGCTTCTACTTTGAAATGTAGAATCAGATATTCCAATATCTGATATATTGATATCTGATATGTGATATCCAATATCACAATAGGAACTGGTTTGAACCACATCATTGTTGAAGAGAACCATGTCCATCAAAATTGATCATCATATAGTCTTGTTGCTGTGTATAATGTTCTCCTGGTTCTGCTGATTTCACTCAGCATCAGTTCATGCAAATCTTTCCAGGCCTCTCTGAAATCCTCCTGTTGGTCATTTTTTACAGAACAATAATATTCCATAACATTCATATACCATAATTTGTTCAGCCATTCTCCAATTGATGGGCATCCTTTCAATTTCCAGTTTCTTGCCACTACAAAAAGGGCTGCCACAAACATTTTGCACATGTGGGTCCCTTTCCCTCCTTTAAAATTTCTTTGGGATATAGGCCCAGTAGAAACACTGCTGGGTCAAATGGTAAAATCATCCAAAATCCTAATCGAAACAATTCACAGCTTTAGCAAAGTTAGAAGACATAAAATAAACACAGACAAAAATCCAGCATTTCTATATGTTATTGACAAAGCTCATGAGAAAGAGATAGAAAGAGAAATTCCATTTAAAATAAGTAGACAAAGTAAAATATTTGAGTGTCTACCTACCAAGAGAAATATAAGAACTACATGAACACAATTGCAAAACACATTTCACACATAGAAAGTCAAGTCTAAACAATAAGAACCTATCAATTGCTCATGGAAAGGATGAGCTAATATAATAAAAATGACAATTCTTCCTAAACTGATCTACTTATTCAATGACATGCCAATCAAACTGCCAAAAATATTTTATAAAATTAGGAAAAAATAATAGCAAAATTCATCTGGAAGAACAAGAGGTCAAGAAAAGCAAGGGAATTAATGGGAAAAAAAAATACAAAAGATGGTGGCTTAACAGTTCCAAATCTAAAACTATATTATATAGCAGCAGTCATCAAAACCACTTGGTTCTGGCTAAGAAACAGAGTGGTAGATCAGTAGATTAGCTTAAATACACATTATAGAATAATTAAGGCCTATAGTAATGTAATATTTGATAAACTTCCAAACTTCAGGTTCTGGAATAAGAACTCAGTATTTGACAAAAATTGCTGGGAAAATTGGAAAATAATATGCCAGAAACTCAGCATCAACCTACATCTCATGCCATATACCAAAATAAGGTCAAAATGATACCTGATTTGGGCATAAAGGATGATGTCATAAACAAATTAGGAGAGCAATCAGAACTTTAGAGAAGGGAGGAAATTATGACCAAAGAAGAACTAAAGAAAATTATGAAGGACAAAATGGACAATTTTGATTATATTAAATTAACAAGTTTTTGCACAAACAAAACCAACAAAAACAAGATTAAAAGGGAAGTACAAAGCTAGGGAAAAATCTTTACAGCCAGTGTTTCTGATAAAGGTCTCATTTCTAAAATATACAAAGAACTGTGTCAAATCTATTAGAATACAAGTCATTCTTCAATTGATAAATACTCAAAGGATATGAACAAACAATTTTCAGATGAGGAAATTAAAACCATTTCTAGTCACATTAAAAGGTGCTCTAAATAACTATTAATCAGAAAAATGCAAATTAAGGCAACTTTGGCTTAACTATGAGTTACCTCTACACACCTCTCAGATTGGCTAACATGACAGGAAAGAATAATGACAAATGTTGGAAAGAATGTGGAAAAAGTGGAACACCAATACATTGTTAATGGAGTTGTGAACTGATTCAACCATTCTGGACAGCAATTGGAAACTATACCCAAAGAGCTATCCAACTGTGTATACCTTTTGATCCAGTAGTGTTTCTACTGGGCTTATATCCCAAAGAGATCATAGAAAAGGGAAAAGAACCCACATATGCAAAAATGTTTGTGGCAGCCCTTTTTGTAGTAGGAAGAAACTGGAAACCGAATGGATGCCCATCAGTTGGGGAATGGCTGAATAAGTTATGGTATAAAAATGGTATAAAAAATTATGGAACATTATTGTTCTATAAGAAACAATCAGCAGGATGATTTTGAAAAGGCCTGGAGAGACTTACATGAATTGATGCTAAGTGAAATGAGCAGAACCAAGACAGCATTGTACACAGCAGCAAGATTATAAGATGATCAATTCTGATGGACGTGGCTCTCTTTAACAATAAAATGATTCAGGCCAGTTGCAATGGTTTTGTGTTGAAGAGAATGATTTACACCCAGAGAGAAGACTACAGGAACTGAGTGTGGAACACAACATCGCATTCTCACTCTTTTTGTTATTTTTTGCTTGCATTTTGTTTTCTTTCTCATTTTTTCCTTTTTGATCTGATTTTTCTTTTCCAGCACAATAATTGTAGAAATACGTATAGAAGAATTGCACGTGTTTAACACACATTGAATTATTTGCCATCTAGGGAAGGGGAGTGAAGGGGAGGGGGTAGAAATTTGGAACACAAAGTTTTGCAAAATTTGTTGAAAAATCATCCATGCATATGTTTTGAAAATAAAAAGCTTTAATAAAAGAAAAAAAAAGAATAGTAATAAAAGACAGGAAAAGAAAATGATAAATGTTGGAGATGTTGGAAAACTGGGACACTAATGCATTACTGGGGGAGTTGTGTAATTATCTAACCACTCCATTGAGGAATCTTGGAATTGTACCCAAAGGACTCTAAAACTGTGAATATCCCTTCAGCCAGCAGTGCCACTACTGGGTCTGTATCCCAAGGAAATCATAAACCCACATGTGCAAAAATGTTTATAGCAGCCCTTTTTGTGATAACAAAGAATTGGAAAATGAATAGATGACCACCAGTTGGGGAATGGCTGAATATCTTGTGGTATATGAAGATAATGGAATATTATTTTTCTATAAAAATGATGAACAAGCTGATTTTTCAAAGGCTTAGAAAGATTTACATGAACTGATGCTGAGTGAAACAAGCAAAACCAGGAATATGTTGTACACAACAACAGCAAAAATATGCAATGATCAAATATATAAAGTCTTGATTCTTCTCAATAATTCAGTGATTCAAAGCAATCTCAATAGACTTTGGACAGAAAATTCCATATGCATCCAGAAAAAGAACTATGAAGATTGAATGTAAATCAGCACATGCTAGGTTCACTCCTTTTTTCTGCTTTTTTGCTCTCCCATGATTTTTCCCTTTTGCTCTGATTTTTCTCTCCTAAAATGATGTATAAAGCAATGTATTAAAATTAACTAATTAGCTAAAAACAGATTTCAAAAACATCATGACTAGGAAAAAATGTTATTAGATTTAGTAATTAAGAGATCCTATGTGATTTTATTCTACTATTTTTACCTCCCTCCAAAATAAAACATACCAAATGGAACCATGAAGACTCAGACACAACTAAAAAAGACTGAAGTGATGAATTTAAAGAAACCAGTTTCATTTGAATCATGAGGCCAAAAAGCAAACTTCAAAGATTTAATAAAAGAAAAAAAAGCAAGAAAAAGTGGCAGTAAATATAGATCACTTTTTCAAAGGATTTAGCCATAAAAAAGAAGATGGATATAGAATGGTACTTAGTGGGGATGAATGGATAATGTTTGTCATCAAGCAGTCAGATTAAAGGGAAATTGAATATTAGTGAGAAAGTGGAGATGATGGAGGAGAGCACAATATGCTAGAGAAGATGGGATGCAATGAGAACATATGTGCATGTAGGGGTTGATTGGCAAAAATAATAGCTGTCTCTTCATGTCAAGTCAGTAAAGAAGAAGATTATAGTGGAAGATATCTCAGAGATATGATATGAAAAGGAAGGGAGGAGAGAAAGCTCTTTATGAATGACTTCAAGTTTTCAGTGAAATGAAAGCTAATATTCTGAGCAGAGAGGTGGTCATGGAGACTTGGAAGGTTTGAGAAAGGATATAAAGGTTAAAGAATATATTCTAGTGAGTTGGATGTTAAATGAATTTATGTGAAATATAAGTATTACCTGCCTGTAGTGAGGGCTCAATTGAGATTTTGACCCAGTTAGGATAAAATCTGGACCCAGTCAGCATAGTTTCAAGACTTTTTCCTGGTTCATTCAACAACATGACAATAAGAGTGAAGGAAGATGATGGTGAATGGGAATAATGCAAAGTTGTAGTTTTGAAAGTCCATGATATAATAAAGGGGCAAATGATTCAAGAATGTGGGACAATAAAAAGTTAGAATGGTTGGATTGCAAAAAAAATTTTTCATTTGATTTTTAAACTTTGTCCTTAAGGAATGACTCACTAGATGAAGAGGAGAATAGGCTATAGACAAACATTAATGTTATGCTGTTGGAAGAACTATTAGCTATTATAGCCATTGTGGAAAGTTATTTGGAACTACATTAAAAAAGCTATTAAACCATGCATATGTTTTGACCTAGCAAATTTGCTACTAGTCTATATTCCAAACAAATCAAAAGAAGAAAAGGACTATTATATACAAAAATGCTTTTAGCAGCTATGTTTGTGTTGGCAAATAATTGGAAACTAAGGAGATATTCATCAATTGGGGAATAGATATACAAATTATAGTACAGAAAGGGAAATAGTATTACATATAAAAATTATGAAAGCAAAGGTTTCTGAAAAACTTAGGAAAACTTATATGAACTAATACAAAGTGAAATGATCAGAATAAGGAGAAAAAAATTTACATCATTAAAAAAGGGGTGTTGTTACATTATTCTACTCACATAGGTTATATATATATACATATATATATATATATATATATATATATATATA
>JAJPUD010004884.1:168707-179273 GCA_023553655.1 Myrmecobius fasciatus
TATATTGATGTGGCTCACAAAAAAACAAGGAAAGATATCCATGATCTCCTTCCTTCATCTTTCTCCAAGGGAGACATTGATTCCTACTATGAGTGAAAATAGGCAATTGGGTCAAATGTGGTCCCTTTGCTTTCCTCCAAGAAAAAATATATAGGACTATAATGATAATTGCTTTCATGAATATTATTAGTCTAGAGGAAGCAATTTTTAGATTAAGCTACATTCCTGATCATTATTCTTTAACAGGAAAAGAGAGCCCCAAGC
This sequence comes from Myrmecobius fasciatus, assembly GCA_023553655.1. Taxonomy (NCBI): domain Eukaryota; kingdom Metazoa; phylum Chordata; class Mammalia; order Dasyuromorphia; family Myrmecobiidae; genus Myrmecobius; species Myrmecobius fasciatus. The sequence continues at coordinate 168,972 of JAJPUD010004884.1, forward strand.
TATGTATCTGAGGTTTTGATTTCCTTCCTATTAGATGCTAGTTCTACAATGAAAACATAAAGCAAAAAGCAAAGAAGCCAGCTGATCCAAAAAGATAGCAAAAGAAAATCAGAGAAGAAATTATTACAGACAATATTCAGAGCAAATTGAAATGTTCTTTTGAGATTAAGATAATTCAGCTCAAGGTGGGAGAGTAGGAGAAAAGAAGGAAGGGAGAGACAGACATAGACATAGAGCCAGAGGGTCAGAGAGACAGAGAGAAACAAGAACCAGATTTCACCCAAAAGGAAAATTCTCCAGAGTCTCCAGTGCTATCAATTTGAGAATAGAAACATGATGAAGATTGCCAGTTCCTTTATGCATCAACTTCTTCTCAGGGCCTTTCTCCCTTCAATAACCTGAAGAAGGCCTAGAAAGATACATCTTCTCTCTCAAAGCTAGAAGCCAAAAGATAGTACCTCTTTTTTCTCAAGCTCTTACAAATTCCACCCTCCTCTCATATATACATGGAACATTCAATAATCAATCTCCACCAATTTGTCCGGTGTTCAGAGTTTAATACCATTCCAATGGCTGATATAAAGCAAATGGGATTAAAGATGTGTTTTTATGAATGAAATTGTTATATCTTTGAAGTATAGAGAAAAGGAGTTAAAGAGAGCAACTAAGTCTCTCCAGACTTAGGTAACCTTATACTTCTCTAGAAGTTCATTGATCTTTTGAGATTCATGTCCCACATGCTTATTAAAAAACAAGATATCTTGAGGAAAACACATCTTGAATAAGATCAGGGTTGATTAAAGTACAAGGTTATGCTTCTAAAAGAGCTTAAGATTACATCGAAGGACTACAATTGGACTAGAAATTGATATCCATTAAGAACTATGAGAAAATTTCTCTTATGAGAAATTTTGTTGCCACTGGCTAGAGCAACATGCTTAATTATAATCAATTACCCATTCATATTTTGCCTTTCTCAATATATTAAAATCACCTATTGGCTGCCATTCCTCACTGACCTTCTCAGAACTGTAGACTCAATATATCAATCTGCTAACTCTGCACCTTCTTCTCCCAGATAAATTTCTTCTACCTTCTTTTGAGATTTTAATATTCTTAAAAGATTAAACATTGTTTTTGCTATATTCAACATAAATGAATAATTTGACTATGATTTCTAGTCAATATACCTGTGGAGTGGTCCTCCTCTTATTTGGGAAATAAAAATACCTTATCTTAGAATATTCAGTTAATTCTTATATCTTCTTATAAGAAGGGATCTTAAGCTCTCTTAGTCCTGGAACTACCAATACTTTAGCTATCAAGAGGAGATCTGGGAACCCTAGGGTTTTCACAACTCAACAATATCCAACTATAGGATAATTTATGTACCACCTATTTGAAAGCTCAGGACCATAACTGGATGAATTTTAAATCCTATTCAGCTTTCTAATTCTGTAATTTGTATAAATCAAAGCTTAAGTGAACCAGCGATGGATGATGTTGATCCATTCATCCTATACAGCCTTTGTCCATATTTCTCCATAAATACTCTCCAGAGTATTCACCTAACACATGGAATGCCTTCTTTTATATTTTTCATTAAGAAAAATCTAAGTGCAGTAGATATTGAATTGTCCTATATGGGACAAGTATAATATTTTCCTAGGAACTTCTGGGAATTCTAGGAATATATATGCCAGAGGTGACAAACTCCCTGGTTGTTTCTAGACATGTGGTAAGCCAATGTTGAAAGGAACTCATGTTTTGTTATGAATATTGTGGATAGTTCTTTGGTACTGGGAAGGTTACCAAAATAATATTTTGGGAACTTGATGTATCCCTTTTTTATTTAGAGAAGTCTGACAAAATATAATTAGGAAATCAGTTTAGTGAATATTACTTTAGAAAAACAGATATAATATATCTAGAATTGTTGAATGAAAATAAAAGGAAATATACATAAAATAAATAGTAGATAAATCTTTTATTGACCTCAAATTCAGTAATAGCCTATTGTCCATTTTTACCACTTGCTATAAAAATAAAACAACAAGAAAAATATTAGGAAGTTTATATGAATGAAGAAAGATTTTCAGATGATTTGACATCCTGTTTAGAGAAGTTTTATGAAAAAGTAGTTGAAAGAATGAACAACTTAGGCAGAGTAGTTAGATATAACGTCTTCCACAAATCATCATTTCTTTACATTACTAACAAATCCATCAGCAATTTCATTTAAAAACTGTTTTCCATATTTAAAAAAAATGTTCAACTCCCTATTACTTTTTATGTTGACCCTCATATCTATCAGACAAGCAAAGATGAATAAAAAGAAAGTCAATCAATTAATATTTATTCATTACTTGCTAATTGCTAAGAACTATGCTAAGCCTTGGGGAGAAAAATACAAGAATGAAAGAGACAATACACACACATACAAATATTTAATCATAATTGACCTTATATGTTAAAATAAGGTTTCTTTTCACTTTGGAGGGGAATTGAAAAGACATGGTCCTGCTGATAGTGATGCCCTACAAAAGAAAACAAATAGAAGAGAGTCATTGTATCATTTTTAAATTTAGAAAAGGAAAGAAAGAAATGTAGACCAACTTGGAAAGTAATGTATTTCAGTTTCATATATAATGAATGAATGAATGAATGAATGAATGAATGAATGTTTTTAGACACCATATTAAATGCTAGGAATACAAATGCAAACCTATAACATAAGATATGATATATTATTGTATATATGTATATATACACATGTGTATATATACATATATATAATGATTATATGTGTATATATCCTTGAGTGTCCATGAAAAACTAGCAGCTTTGCTGTAAAGAGTTGCCCATCTGTTTTCAAGGTTGCTTATCCTCCTTTGGCGTTCACCTGTCACTTTTTTTCAAGGTTTATGTTCTAATAGAGGAAGATAGCATGTATATGTGTGTATTGTACAAATATATGTGAATGCAAATGCTGTTATTGTTGTTCATTCTTCATTTTCAGGGAGGATCAGCGACATGATGGGTTAATGTCTTAACTTGCCAGTAAATTGGATTTAAGTGAGAAAGCTTCACTCTCTCTTTAAGAGTTATCAAAGTCCTAGGTGTCACAGTGGATAGAGCACCAGCTTTGAAGTCAGGAGGACCTGAGTTCAAATCTGGCCTCAGACACTTAACACTTCCTAGCTGTGCGACCCTGGGCAAGTCACTTAACCCCAAGTTGCCTTAGGAAAAAAAAAGTCATCAAAGTCCAGTGGAAGGCCAACAGTCAAGACTACTGGGGATATAGTGGATGATCTTGATGTCTCCAAGTCTGACCAAGCTCACAGCACCTGCTTCAGCTTTCTTCATTGACATTGGAAAGCAAAGAGAGAGAAGAAAGGTTAAGAATACTTGGTATAAACAAGGCCAGGAAGTGTTCTGGGAAACAGGTTACTTGTTGTTCTTCATACTCAAAGAGGAACAGAATAATATCATTATGTTGAAATGAAGGTATGGTGTGTCTGGCTTAGACCAATATGAGCTCCGAAGATTAAGTAAAAGTAATCTGCATGAGTATTTAGAGTGGAGACGTCTCTAAATTTGTTCATCTCATATTTCTTTTGAATTATTGCAATTCTGCTTCATTCATAGAATATAGAACTTTCTTTGATGCAGGCACTCTGTGGGTATCAGTCCTGTGCTAGTGTCTCATATGTCTCACAACTGCTTCCAAAGACCTTCTTTAGCAAGACTTTGAGAATATTTTTGTATCTCTTATTGTGACCTTCACATAATCACTTGCCTTGTGTGAATTCTCCATAAAATAATCTTTTAGGCAAATGTACCTTTGGCATTTGAACAATATGTTAAACCCATCAAACTTGTTCTCTTCAATAAAATTTTAATACTTGGCAGCTCAGCTTGAGAAAGGATCTCAATGTCTAGTACCCTATCTTGCCAGATTATCTTCAGCACCTTTCTATAATTCTAACAGAAGCAGTTCACTTGTTGGGTATGATGCTATATATTGTTAGCACAATAGGTCTGTAAATCTTCATTTTGGTGGCAATCTAATAGATCTTCTTTTCAACACTTTCCTTCCAAGCCCCCAAACACTAAACTAACTCTGGCAATGCATGCATCAACCTCATAATCTATGTGTACATCCCTGAGAAGTATACTGTCAAGATAAGTGAATGTATTCACAGCATTCTCAATTTCCCCATTTGTTGTAACTGATTCAATGTATAGGTGTTACAGTGCTGAGTGGGGAAGAATCTCTGTTTTCTTGGTGACAACAATTAGGCCAAAATTAGCACAAGTGGCAGAAAATTGTTCCATACACTGTTGCTTCTGAGCTTCAAAGGCCACACTGAGTATACCATTATCTGTAAACAAAAAGTCATGCATAAATTCTATTAGTCTTTGCCTGTAACTTTTTCAAGTTAAAAAATTTACTCTCAATGTAGTAGCTGAACTTGTTGCCATTTTCATTGTCGTTGAAGGTATATGACAACGTTACTGAAAACATCATACTAAAGAGTATAGGGGTGAGCACACATAACTGCTTCAGTCCTTTGATGACTGGAAATGTGTAAGAACATCCATTATCCAGAAATCATGCAAGCATGCCATCATGGAACTGATATATCATACTGATGAACTTTTCTGTGCAACCAAATTTGTCATGATCTTCCACAAGTCCTCACAATTAAAAGCATAAAAAATCTTAGTCACATCAATGAACATTGTGTACAGAACTCTGTCCTACTTCTGGAATTTCTACTGGTGTTGTCAGGCACTAAACATATTAACCATTCCTCAGTCCTTTCAGAAGCCACGTTGACTCTCAAGTAGATAACAATCCTTCAGGTGAAGCATTAGCCTGTTAAGAAAGACTCTGGCAAGAACCTTGGCCAGTGATTAAGGGAAAGAACTCCATTGATAACCTTCAAGGAATCATAAAGGTGATTTGAATTGTTACTATCAATATTAACCTGGATTTCATCTGCTTTCTTATTGAGTCAATAATCCTGCATCTTTCTAAGTTTTTCTTGCACTTCACTTTTTATAGAGCTAAATGATGACTTCTTAGAGATCATTTACTATCCTGTGGTTAAGCCCTGCAGAGTTCTTATTTGTCATTTAGCAGCTTCTAAATATCCCCATCATTTTCATCAAATCAACCTTGATATCTGCAAGTGTTCTGGTCCAGAGGAGTAAATGTAGTACTGTACACAAAATCTTTGAAAGCTGCTCACTTCTTTTCTTCTCCACTGTTGCCAACTGTGTGTTGTATCAGCTTTTCCTCCAAGTCAACAAAAATTGTTCATGCAAGAAAAGCATTATAATGTGTTGACATTAAGCTTTTTGGTAGTCATCTTGCCTTGGGGCTGCCACTCTTGTTGTATGAGAATGTTTAGCTTGAAGAGAATATCTATGATCTGTCCAGCACTCTGTGCTAGATATTGCTTTCATCACTCTCACATCCACTCTGTCTCTTCTTCTTCAATGGCATAATGTTTTAAATGCCAATGTTTCCTGTGAGGGGGCAATCAATGAAGTTTTATTGCATTTAAGTAGAAGACAGTGTTGGTGAGGAGAAGCTTATGAGACACACATGTCTTCAATATTAAATGACCACTGCTATTGCTGTTTTTGATTCCATTCATTACTTGCAAGGACTCCCTGTCATGTCTGACAGACTGACTCTACCATTGAAGTCCTTTGAAATTACAAGCTTGTCCCTTTTTGACACATTGACAATGAGGGTCTTCAAGTCTTGGTAAAAAAATTTTCTTTCACCTCATCAGGGTTTGTCATGATGGGATCATATGCACTGATGATAGTGGTCCAGAACTTTCTGTCTTAAGCCTATCCTTTACCCTTTTGGAGGGTCATACAAGACAGTGGACTAGATTAGTTTTGATTGTAAAAATTGAAACCTATAACAGCTTCACAGTACTCCCTATCATTGCTGGCCACTCCAGAAAACCATGGATCCAGTACTTCCTTCAAGAAGAGAGCCTTCAGGGGGCGGAGCCAAGATGGTGAACTGCAGACAGCTTTCTCTGTGAACTCCCGGGACATTCCCTCAAACCCAGACAAAGTAAGCCCTCCAACTGGTTTCTAAGTGAGAGCACCTCCAAGCATTTGGACTACAACGCACTTCTATCAAAGATCTACCGTGAAAGAACTCCGGAGAAGGTTAGCCTCAGGGGAAATCGGCCGCTGGTCGCAATCAGACTCCAGCCGGAGCAGAAGTCAGGGCTGCGATAGAGGGGCGGATTTTGGGCACCCAGGAAGCCCCTGGGAGACACCTGGGCCACTTTGCTCTGCTTGTGGGCAGGTGCTTTGGCAGATCTGCCTTTGGAAAAGGGTGGATCGAGACCAGCTGAAAACGTGGTCCTAGTGCGAATCTAGCCCGACCAGCCTCAGACCGGAAGTCAACTCGGCAAACTGCCCAAGAGCAAATACAAATCGTTGCAGTTTTCTCTGGTTTTGAACAATATCCCAACTTTAAATCATGAGCAAGAAGCAGAAGAGAGCTCTCACCATAGAAAGCTTTTACGGAGAAAAAATAGAACAGTCCCCAGATCCTGACATTATGAAAACAATCCCAGATGAAGCCACAAAGGCAGACTTAAGTTGGTATCCCTTTCAGAAGGCTTACCTGGATGATTGCATTAAGAATCTCAAAAGAGAGCTAGAAGAAGAATGGGGAAATAAATTGAGATCAGGGCAACAGAAATATCAAAAACTGGAAAATAGGACTGGTGAATTGGAAAAAGAAAACAGTTCACTGAAAAACAAAATTGGTGAATTGGGGAAAAATCACCAATTCACTGGAAAATAAAAATGGTGAACTGAAAAACAAAATTGGTGAATTGGAAAAAGACAACAATTCACTGAAAAACAAAATTGGTGAATTGGAAAAAGAATGCATTGAATCAAGAAATTCAATTGGCCAGCTACAAAAGGAGCTAAAAAAGATAATTGAAGGAAATAATACTTTAAAAATTAAAATTGAACAAATAGAAGTAAATGACTCAATAAGACTTCAAGAATCAGTTAAACAAAAACAAAAAAATGAAAAAGTAGAAGAAAATATGAAATATCTCCTAGGAAAAACAACTGACTTGGAAAACAGATCCAGGAGAGACAATTTAAGGATTATCGGACTCCCTGAAAGCCACGATGAAAAAAAGAACCTGGATGCTGTCTTCCAGGATATCATGAAAGAGAATTGCCCTGATGTTTTAGAATCAGAAGGCAAAATTGGAATTGAAAGAATTCACCGATCACCTCCAGAAAGAGACCCCAAAATTAAAACCCCAAGGAATATCGTGGCCAAATTTCAGGACTATCGCACCAAGGAAAAGATATTGCAAGCAGCTAAAAAGAAACAGTTCAAATACCAAGGAACTGTCATTAGAATTACACAGGATCTGTCAGCTTCCACATTGAAGGATCGAAGGGCCTGGAACCAGATATTCTGAGAGGCAAAAGAACTTGGATTACAGCCAAGAATAAGTTATCCAGCTAGAATGAGCATCATCTTCCAGGGAAGAAGATGGTCATTCAATGATACAGGAGAATTTCACCTATTTCTAATGAAAAGACCTGATCTGAACAAAAAATTTGACCTCCAAATAGAGAACTCAAGAGAAACATAAAAAGGTAAAAAGGAAATCTCTTGAGAACTATATTCCTACTATAGGTATCCTTTAAAGAATGGCAGTATAATTTGATTTTTCTTTGATAATAATGGAAAAGAAAATAGAGGTGGAAGGGATACCATACTGAAAAAGAAAAAGGGGGAGGGGGGAAAAGGAGGCAAAATAAAGTAAAAATAAAGGAGGTAAAATAAGGCAAAATCTCATAAAGAGACATAGAAGATCTAATATAATTGAGGGAAAGAAGGGAGGGTGATGAGTATTGTGTAAACCTTACTCTCATTAGATTGGACTCTAAGAGAGTATATCAGACACATTTGGCTTCAAAGAAAGCACTGACCCTCCTTGTGGGAAGGTAGGAGGGAGGGGAGAAAAGGAAAGGGATAAACTAATAGAAGGATTAGGGGAAAGGTATAAAAGGGAGGGAGGGACTCTAAAGGGAGGAGGATTATTGGTGGGAGGTGGTCATCAAGAGCAAAGTACTGGGGAGGGGGAAGGGAGAGAGGGGAAAGGGAAGAGAAAATCATAACTCTGGGTAAATAAGATGACAGGGAATACAGATATAGTTATTTTAACTGTGAATGTGAATGGGATGAACTCTCCCATAAAACAGAAGCGGGTAGCAGACTGGATTAAAAGCCAGAATCCTACAATATGTTGTTTACAAGAAACACATCTAAAACATAGAGATACATACAGAGTGAAGGTAAAGGGCTGGAGCAGAATCTTCTATGCTTCAGGTGAACAAAGAAAGGCAGGGGTAGCAATCCTTATCTCAGATCAAGTAAAAACAAAAATAGATCTAATTAAAAGAGATAAGGAAGGAAACTACATTTTACTAAAGGGTTCCATAGACAATGAAGCAGTATCAATACTTAACATATATGCACCAAGTGGTATAGCATCCAAATTCCTAGAGGAGAAGTTAAGAGAGATGCAAGGAGAAATAGACAGTAATACTATACTAGTGGGAGATCTCAACCTTGCTCTCTCAGAATTAGATAAATCAAATTCCAAAATAAATAAGAAAGAAGTTAGGGAGGTTAACAAAAGGCTAGAAAAGTTAGGTATGATAGATCTCTGGAGGAAATTGAATGGTGATAGAAGGGAGTATACTTTTTTCTCAGGGGTTCATGGAACTTATACAAAAATTGATCATGTGTTAGGGCATAAAAACCTCAAAATCCAATGTAGAAAATCAGAAATAGTAAATGCATCCTTCTCATATCATGATGCAATAAAACTCACATGTAATATAAGGCCAGGAGGAAATAGACCACAAGTTATTTGGAAATTAAATAATCTAATCCTGAAGAACGAATGGGTGAAAGAGCAAATTACAGACACAATCGAAAATTTCATCCAGGAGAATGACAACAATGAGACAACATACCAAAATTTGTGGGACTCGGCTAAAGCGGTTATAAGGGGTAATTTTATATCTCTAGATGCTTACTTGCGTAAAACAGAGAAGATTAATGAACTGGGCTTACAATTAAAAAAGCTAGAAAAAGACCAAATTAAAAACCCTCAATTAAATACCAAATTGGAAATTTTGAAAATTAAAGGGGAGATCAATAAAATTGAAAATAAGAAAACTATTGAATTAATAAATAAAAGTAAGAGTTGGTTTTATGAAAAAACCAACAAAATAGATAAGCCTTTAGTTAATTTGATTAGAAAAAGGAAAGAGGAAAATCAAATTATTAGTCTCAAAAATGATAAGGGAGAACTTTCCTCCAATGAAGAGGAAATTAGAGTAATAATTAGGAGTTTCTTTGCCCAACTTTATGCCAATAAATTTGATAATGTAAATGAAATGGAGGAATATCTACAAAAATATAGATTGCCCAGATTAACAGAAGAGGAAATAAATTATTTAAATAGCCCTATTTCAGAAAAAGAAATAGAACAAGCTATTAATCAACTCCCTAAGAAAAAATCTCCAGGACCAGATGGATTTACATGTGAATTTTACCAAACATTCAAAGAACAATTAATCCCAATACTATATAAACTATTCAAAAAAATAGGGAAAGAAGGTGTACTACCAAATTCCTTCTATGACACAGATATGGTGCTGATAGCTAAACCAGGTAGGGAGAAAACTGAGAAAGAAAACTATAGACCCATTTCCCTAATATTTATGCAAAAAATTTAAATATGATTTTAGCAACAAGATTACAGAAAGTCATCCCCAGGATAATACATCATGACCAAGTAGGATTTATACCAGGAATGCAGGGCTGGTTCAATATTAGGAAAACTATTAGCATAATCAATTATATTAATAACCAAATTAATAAAAACCATATGATTATCTCCATAGATGCAGAAAAAGCCTTTGATAAAATCCAACACCCATTCCTATTAAAAACACTGGAGAGTATAGGAATAAATGGGCTTTTCCTTAAAATGATTAGTAGTATCTACTTAAAACCTTCAGCAAGCATCATATGTAATGGAGTCAAACTAGAACCATTCCCAATAAGATCAGGAGTGAAACAAGGCTGCCCACTGTCACCATTACTATTTAATATTGTATTAGAAATGTTAGCTTCAGCAATAAGAGAAGAAAAAGAGATAAAAGGAATCAGAGTAGGTAGTGAAGAAACCAAATTATCACTCT